>MU827928.1:0-25985 GCA_029204205.1 Desmophyllum pertusum
AGGTGACTCATCTCAGTTTTGCAACGGCATACCTTCCCGAATTTGAATGGCTTATACTTCGCTGTCAGAGCACCGTCTGACTAGCTACTTCACCACTTTACTAGAAATAGAATGAACTTTCCAAAAAAGTAGTTTTGATTGGCATCGGTGTTACCATAGCAACGCAGCGATGACATCAGGCATTTTACATATGACCATTTTTCTCGACATCTAGACGTAAACTTTTAAAACCACCTTATGTTCCAAGAAGCCTAGATGTAGTTCTTCACGATTAAGAATTTTTAAAAAATTATATGAGAGCGTTTTGGAATAAAATGCGGTTGAATATTTTCATTAAAAAAATTAAATATTCACCTTACGTTTGTTTAATTCGTTGATACCAATGTCTTCTTAACTGATTGAGGTAATGTTTTTTACCACATATTATACCTGTGACATAGGACTGTTTTCTGTCAGAGGTTTCTTCGAAATTGCTTCATTCGATTTTATTTCATGTAGACAGAAGTAATCCCTACTAGATTCGCATTTTACTCAACGTAGTAACATATTTGTTACGGAAGCTGTAATTAAAAAACTAGTCGATACATTTTTTTTAATATTTTTTGATGCGAAGTTTGACATCTATTACGCTTTCTCTGGAATTTTCAAGTGGATTGAATCATTTTAAGGGTACGAAATAAAAATACAAACACGTTTACATTCATCCGCACAATCGTTTTTTGCTATATTATTTGTTGACAGCTGATCTCTTTCAGAAATTTCTCTTTGTCTATATTCAGGCATATTTGTGTGCGCTTACCATGCCTGCTTGCAACGCTTCGCTGCTGATGACACGTCGCTCGTGAAAATGATTTTCTTCACCGATAATCAACATATATGAGTGGGTCACGCAGCCAGATGTAACGTTATTATAATTGATATATTAGTTACCGCGGAAGCAGTGCGTTGTTTTCATGGACGGATATTATTTTTGATTGTTGTTACAAAGATCTTATTCAATTACAAATGAATGCAGAATGTGGATAATCGAAGGAGTTTTTACATTTTTTGCGATTATGTGATTGTCCAAAAAGTTTATTTTCTGCGTGACTACAGATTTATGTTAATTTACATTGTACTAACGAAAACAGAATTTTCACGAATTTTTTGGAGCGACGAAACCTTGCAAGCAAGCGTCGTAGGCGCACACAAATATGCCTGAATATAGACAAAAGAGAAATTTCTGAAAGAGATCAGCTGTCAACAAATAATATAGCAAAAACGATTGTGCGGATGAATGTAAACGTGTTTGTATTTTTATTTTTATTTCGTACCCTTAAAATGATTCAATCCACTTGAAAATTCCAGAGAAAGCGTAATAGATGTTAAACTTCGCATCAAAAAAAAATTAAAAAAAGTTATCGACTAGTTTTTTAATTACAGCTTCCGTAACAAATATGTTACTACGTTGAGTAAAATGCGAATCTAGCAGGGATTACTTCTGTCTACATGAAATAAAATCAAATGAAGCAATTTCGAAGAAACTCTGACAGAAAACAGTCCTATGTCACAGGTATAATATGTGGTAAAAACATTACCTCAATCAGTTAAGAAGACATTGGTATCGACGAATTAAACAAACGTAAGGTGAATATTTAATTTTTTAATGAAAATATTCAACCGCATTTTATTCCAAAACGCTCTCATATAATTTTTTAAAAATTCTTAATCGTGAAGAATTACATCTAGGCTTCAAGGAACATAAGGTGGTTTTAAAAGTTTACGTCTAGATGTCGAGAAAAATGGTCATATGTAAAATGCATGACGTCATCGCTGCGTTACTATGGTAACACCGATGCCAATCAAAACTACTTTTTTGGAAAGTTCATTCTATTTCTAGTAAAGTGGTGAAGTAGCTAGTCAGACGGTGCTCTGACAGCGAAGTATCAGCCGTTTAAATTCGGGAAGGTATGCGCTTGCAAAACTGAATTGAGCCACCTTAATTTTAAGTTTACTGATCATGTGTGGTTGTTTAGCATTCAGATTGTGGATGGGTGACAATGGTGGCTCTATTGTAAACATCATTGTGGACATGAGCAAGGGTTTTCCTGGGATGGCGTAAGTTGTATATTACTTGACTGAAATACTTTATTTATAATATGCATGTATGTCCTATAATTTATTCATATAAAGTACACTGGTGCAGCATGTCTTCACATGATTTGAACTTTGATTCGATGTATTTCCTACATGTTTGTAGACACACTGGTGCAGCACGAGCTGGTGTTCACAACTTAACCATGAGCTTAGCTATATCTTTGATTCTATGTATTTCCTACATGTTTGTAGACACACTGGTGCAGCACGAGCTGGTGTTCACAACTTAACCATGAGCTTAGCTATATCTTTGATTCTATGTATTTCCTACATGTTTGTAGACACACTGGGGCAGCACGAGCTGGTGTTCACAACTTAACCATGAGCTTAGCTGTTGAGTGGATTTCCAATGGAATTAGGATCAACTGTGTAGCTCCAGTATGTTAGTACTGATCTGTTTGATGTCTACATGTACATGCTTAAGTACTCATATGTCATGTTTATAAAGTGTGGGTTTGATTTCTCAATATAATGTTCATTGAACAGTATTTATTTGTAAATGAGCGTAAGTGCTGTATCAACTTTGGTATCCATTTGGGTTTGTAAATGACCTCTCTATGGCAAGTATTTTTTCAAAATAATTGTGACAACAGAGATTAGAGGTGTTAATCATTTGAACTTGTGTTTGTTCCAATACAGGGAGTGATTTACTCTGAAACTGCAGCACAGAACTATTCTGACCCCGAGCTGTTTCAAAAGTTAAATTCTGTGCTGCCAGCTAAAAGATGTGGAACCACAGAAGAAGTAAGTCTTAGATTTAACTGGCATGCTGTACTGAAACTATAAAAGTAAAGTATCTTGACTGAATAAAACATTGCTTGCTAATGCTTGACAGAGTATTTTGTTTTATTATATGGCAAACTGGTCCACGTGGAAAAGGAGCATTCTGATTGGTTCGCTGAGCGGTCCGAATTTTGCAATACGGACCGCTAAGATGGACCACTCACGATCTCATTTTGCCAAATTCTTTTTTTGAAACATTGAACAAAAGAAAACGTTTTGCTATTAGTGTGCAAATCAGAAAAGCGGTTCTATCTCTCATCTGATTGGTGGCTATATAATAAGAACTTATTGGGGAATATTGGAATCTTTTTTTTTTTTGCAAGTTTATAGACCTTGCCTTCGGCTCTGTCCATAAACTTGCAAAAAAAGAACTTGACCAATACAGTAAAAACCCGCATATAAGAACCTAGTGGATTAAGAACCTACAGCCTCTAATTTTGCATTTAAATACCCAAAAATATAAGAACCTGTTTAGCCTGGCAAAGAAAAACCGGTTCTTACATGAAAGAATCAACTGAATTATGATGGTCAAAATGTGGGACTATAATATATATACAGTAAGTAGACAGGTCATCACCTTTCGCCTAGTCCCAGAGCTCTAGATTTGTAATGATTCAATTGTTATGTTGGGTTTGAAAGTTAAAATAATTATGCAGGATCAGTGTTGTTAAAGCATGTAGTCCTGATAAGCATAATTTTGATTAATGATATTGCAGTTAAAGGGCCACACCCATGCTTGTAGTTGATTTTTTGGTGACAACAATTAAATCTCCCTTTAAGAAATTAAGAACCTATTTATTAAGAACCTAATTAGCCTGAATTGTCAATAACTAGCCCAAAATATAAGAACCTGTTTAGCCTGACTTCGAAAAATCTGGTTCTTGTAATTTATGCGGGTTTTTACTGTATCTCCCCAATACGAACCTCACACTAGTTCAATAACATCTATTTATTTCAGGTAGCAGGAGCTGTTAGTTTTCTCTTATCACCTGCTGCAGCTTACATAACAGGAACTACAATTGATGTGGATGGTGCTTCAAGTAAAGTCTCCCTTAATTATTTACCACCTGCAGGTAAGGCAATGTTTGTATATGCTGATGTATGGACCCTTTTGAACATTGTACCGTACTGATTTTGTTCCTCCCATCCCATCCCATCCCCTCCCCTATTCAATCTTGAGCTTGTAGCAACCTTACAGGGTTGTATAAGAAGGTTACAACATTGATTAAGCAGTTCATTTAATCTGGCATTTACTGAGTTGAAGTCAAAACTCACTGTACATGGCCAGTATCATTTTACAACCTTCCCATCTAGATCAACTACTTCTTTCTTGTATTCTAGCTGCAACACTTTCGAATAATTATATAGATGTAAATATGTAAATTATATAGCTGTAAATATGCGTATTTTAGATTTAGGTGTCCCCAATTAGTAGAGGGTTCCACCCTCGGCTATGTATTTCCGACACTCTAATAAAGTCATTATTATTATTGTTGAGTGAATCCGTGGAAGCCAACTGACGTTTGAACGTTTCTCGTTTGCATTTATTTCAGATAAGTGTCATCTACCAGAGTACACTTGGTCTGGTGGACCGAACTCAAAGCTTTGACAACACTAAACTTTTCCACTCACCAATAGTGCGGGACAGTCACTTGAATCATCAATTTATTACAACGAGGCCAATTGTTCAAGATCATATCGTAATACACCAAGGAAAATAATACAAAGAAAAAACTAAGTTAAGGAAGTCTAACATTCCGATTACAGTACTCCATAACAGATGGGTAGCATGTTCTGAAGAGATACTAGTATACAAAATCGTCATAAAATCAACTTACTGGATTGTATAATAAAGAATCATGGTGTTTAAACGTAAAAACTTCAAGACAACAGAAATATAAAGCCTCCGAACTCGGTTTTGGGCGGAACTATAAGATCACGTACAAACTTGGCGACTGGGCGAAGAGTTTTTCCTTCAGTACTTGTATCTTTTGTATTGTTAAACTGTTAAAGTTTAAAAAAAAAAGTAAAGTAAACATAAACATAAACAAAGCACTATTATGTCCGGTGTTTATAGGCATACAGTACTTACACTTGGCAAGATAACTGAGATGATTAGACACTTCACAACGTCCAACATGAAGTGATTTACTGACGAAACATTGACCAGTGCACATACACATAAAATGTCTTGCAAAGTATAAATAAGAGTGTTGATGGGTAAAACCTTTTTTATTGTACATGATTTATAGTATCATAAATAAAAGTTACAATGTTTGTATTGGAATTCATTCTGGGGTAAACGCTGTATCACCCATAAATGTAATAAAAAAACATAAATGTGATAACCCCACTCACCATAATTGTAATAAACTGAATAACCATGAAATGAATGTAATAAGGCTTAACCATAAATGTAATAAACTACATATTATCATGCACTAAACATCACTAAAACTGCTGCAAGTCAAGAGGACATTTGCAGTGCTGCAGTTATCACTACCCCAATCTGGACACTAAATCTCGGCCCCAGAGAGCAAATTCATATAAACTTAACCTCTTTATTACGGACACTAAACTTCGGACACTCCAGTGATAACGGTTCGTATTCGATATAATTTCCTGTTTGTGGTTACAGGTCAAAGTTAATCAATTGTTCCATTGTCCATACAATAAAAGTAGCATTTGTTGCAATAAAAGTAGCAGTTGTCATACAAGTTGAAGGCACGAAGCTGATACCACTGCTGTATATACTGTAATGATCTGACTAGTGTACCAAACAGGTAGTGGATGCTGCCTTTCACTTAGTATGCACAGCCAGGCGTTTCCATACAGTCAAAACAAAGGGACTTGACTTCACGAAAGTGAGAAACCGATATGCAAAACTGTCAAAGGTCAATTCACGGAAATAATAATATAGCATTCGCCTGTATTTCTCGCGCAATCTAAAAAGCCACACATTATTCCGTTAATCTTACACGTACAAAATCTGAGTTAGCTTGCCTTGCCTCCAGCTATTACTGAAATACAACTGCTTTCAAAAGGTCCGCGTACAATAATTTCTAATGATAGACGAAGGATATAAACGTTGATTTTAACAAGCCGCGAACTCATTGACAAATTTTAACAAACGACGAATTATTTCACAAGAAACCATCAGAGAACAGTTATCATCTTGCTTCCAGCTACAACTGACACCAGCATGCAATGCATTGTGGTAAAAAAGGCAATAAATGCATGCATCAATGTTATGTATTTTGATTAAAAAAATTGAAATGAAGCGAAATGGAATCTAGGGGATTTCCACCCACTGTATGGATTAGAACTGCTGCCTTGCTCGGTCGCTCCAGGTTCCCTCGCGACGGTAGCAATAATCTGAAACATCCACGAGATGCCCACCGGACCACTTTGATCTGGATGAGGGTTGAGGAAGTTGTTCATGTTTAGAATTATTTTACGTGAAAAAATATGTGAAATTGTGACGGTTCAAAATCCAAACTCCTTCAATTTCGTTTATTTTAGTTATTCCACGATCAAATTACTTGAGGATCAGTTCGGGGTCAGTGTAGAAAATAAAAAATTGAGGATCAGTTCATGGTCGAGAACATTTCTGTGGCTGTAGAGATGAAAAAACAGCGACCTCATATGATTGGTCGGTTATAATCCATTTAATTAACGAATGACGTAATACACTAACAATGAATGGAACATGAAAAACAACAACAAAACAAAACAGAAGGAGGGTTGTGACCAGAAAAGCAACTCGGAAATCGGAACTAAATCTATACGATTTCACTGTAATATAAATTTTTCAGAAATCTGAATGATATCTCTGTATTAAAAAATTTTCAATAATTGTCATTTTGAAATACTGTGATTTAGAATTTTCAAATGCAATCAATTTTATTTTCCTGTATTACGTATGACGTAATAACATAAACATTCTTATTTTTCATACGTAAGTGATCAACTAGCCAATGAATGACAAATAGCCTTCTACTTTACTGTGAAGTGAAACTTTCATTCAAAGCTGGGATTAGATCCGAAGTAAGGAGCAGGCATTATGACCAACAATTCAGCAGAGAAATTCAGTTTATCTCCCGGAAACTCTCTTTCCTCGAGAGTTGAAGAAGCGATGCCAGAATGCGCACAAAGTACATTGTCAGAGGAGGGTAAGTAAATGTTTAAAATTACGAAAAGGGTATATGTTGTAAGAGTGCATACGAATCGAAAAATACCGAAATACGCGGAATATTGATTCAAAGTCGCTCCAAAGATTATGCTTTATTTGAAAACGAAACTTAAACACAAATTCCGTTAAATAAAACGATAGTTCAATAGTTTATCCTAGAAATGTTCATTGTTGTAGCACTGACTAAAAAGCCAATTTTATTTATTTAACCCATGTAAAAGAAAAAGCATTTCGATTTTTAACCTCGGTCCTTTTCGCGCCGCATTAGCCTCACTTTTTAACCTTCCAGGGGTTAAAAATCGATTCATTTTTTAAAGAAACTGTAGTCCAGCGTCGGCAGACAAGTGAAACAGTTCATTTCATCAAGCTGGCCTGATTCTGAGCGTGTGCCCAGTCTTGGACGGAGCAAATCAGGAGATTAGCGTGTACAGCGAGAGTAACGACAACGAAAAGTGCACTGTTTGTTGATACCATGGGGAGCCAAGGTACCGATCTGAAAGATAAATTTCCGTTCTGAAGATTTGATAGTTTCAATTATGTCTTGATGAAGAGAAAGACCGTTGTTTGGGTCTCGATCGAACGGCAAAGCTGCGAGTTACGAGTCGGCGAGGGAAAAGGGGTAAGAAAGAGAGAGCCTGCACGAGAGTCATTGTTTTTTTAATTCCTCCCTCGCGTTCGTCCACGAACGCAGTATTCTGATTGGTTTAAAATTATATACTCCATTATTGTGACAAAAACCTGGGCAACCTAGGGCAACCGAGAAAATTACTAGTTTAATGATTAATTGTTCAATCTTTCGATCAGTTCTGGCCCTCAGTAACAGTTAAAACGAGAACAGGAAGAGCAGTGAGCTGTGAATTGACTGGTTAAGGGGAAAGCTCAACTGTTCTCAACAGCAATGGGGCATGCACGTCAAGAAGTTTGATATCTGAAGAAAGGCACTTTAGTGTTAATGAGTGTTAGGTATTTACCCATCGACCAGTCTGAAGCAAGACAAATTCGCTCTCAATTTCTATGATGTGATAGTTGATGAGACCGCAGGCCGAATCAACTTTCACATCATAGAAATTGAGAGCGAATAATCTAATTGTTTTAGTAAAAATCATAACAATTGTCTAGTAATAACTCTAAATCCTTCTCCGAAACTACAGAGAAACGAAAAGAACTGAACTATTTTGTAGACGACGTCCAGCCACTGGTCTGCACACTAATGGCTGATAGTATACAAGTAGCTCAGCCAATCAGATTGTTTCATTTGCATTAGTATATACTAGTAGATTTTTACTAATTGTTGTTATTTTATTCCAGAACACTCGTTATCACAGTCTGAACACACGACTCCTCCTGCTCATGATCAAAAGTCAAAGATCGTACGCACGCGATTTTCTATTTACCAGAAAGTTGCCCTTGAGAACTCGTTCCTTTCATCTTTGTACTTAAATGGTGATGAACGAAACGCTCTGGCCTTCAAACTTGGACTCTCTCCTGTTATTGTGCAGGTAAATGTTATCACTTATTTTGAAGAATAAAATTCATTTTCTCTTGTCTCCTCAGTTGAATATGTAAAGGCAGCGTTCAAATCCAAAGAGAAACTTGAAAAATTCGCCGTTGCGTTTCACGTTCTCCGGAAAACTCAGTCAGAATTTGGTGATTTCACGTTGTTGTTTGACAGAGGACGGCTAAGAAATGTACCAAGTGTATATTACGCACGTGCAGAGCTGTTGTACTGCTAGTTAATCCTTTAGCTTTTGTTTAGCGACGTTCTCGTTGCCGCTGTCGTTGTGGTTTGCTTAAATTCCCTAGTACTGATTTCTCTTTGGATTGCTTTCAGTGGTTAACTTCCACCAAGTTCTAGAATTGACCATTCCTTTTACTTCATTCTTCTTTATTAATTCCTGATCATGTTTCCTCAGACCTGGTTCAAGAACAGACGATTTAAATGGCGTAAAGAACTTAAGATGACAAGTGGAACTCATCCAGAGCCTGTGATGTCACCATCACCTCTGCTTCTCTACCCCAATCCCCCTCCCTTGACATACCGGGGACCTGAGCACCAGCAGCCTGAGGGAAGCCCGTGTCAGTGTTGTGCACCACGCATGCTCTATAGCAACAATACACACTGGTGAATCATGCCGTGACTTTGAATCAGACCTCTCCCTACTGTCCCCTCTCTACTGTGTTTCATATACTTCTCCTATGGAGAATTTAATATTGAATCAAGGCGCCTTCACGTGTACATAATGTTTTTTTAAAAACGGCCAAGAAAAGTTTGTAGTAGTTATTACGGCCACTTTTCGCTCAAAGAAAAGCTTCTTCAGTCATTTTCTTATGTAAAAATCCCGTTACTGTGCTTTTCAATTCGTTGACTGATTTCGTTGATTGAATTCTGCTCAATCAACGGTTGCGTTTTTCGCTGCTGTCAATCATCTTAGCGGACGTCTCAGGAAACAGACGTTCAATTCAACGAGCTCAAAAGGTCACCTCTGTGGGTTGTGGTTAGGAGCCATTGTTTGTCGTCGTAATTATGATTGACAGCAGTGAAAAAAGCAATAGTTGGATTTTGAACTTCAGAGTTTGCATGTTATTGAAAGGCACGGTATCTATCCATCATATTGTATTGTAATTAACAAAAGAGGCCAAGTAAAATAAAATTAATTGTATGTTGCATTTGCCATGTGTCTTGTATTAGTCCGGCTAAATCGTGCCTCAACGAGAATTTGTGATGTAGTATCACGTGTACACCGAAGAACGCAAAGATTGCCGGGAGTGGCGCACAAGTCAAAGCAAACTGGTACATGCATTGCATAAAACACTTTATGCAAAATCAGTCTGGTCAAATATATCGCCTAATAACATGGACTTCCAGATCGAACAGTTACGTATCGTTATGCCTTTATAACCTATCCTACACATTACTGAGTGCCATCAACCAGATTACTAAGTATCGCAAGGTCCTTACCGACACTTTTTCTATAGTCCTCCACCTTTGGTTTGTTCTCCTCCCTTGAAGTTTTCTTGTCAGTTCTGAATTGACTTTACTTACTGTCCTTACTTGGCAAAGCGTAGTTTTTTCCAAACATATGATGAACGTAATCATTACTTTCTAATTCACTACGTACCCGTTCAAACGAACGTAAATTATTTTCGCCTTAACTGAACTCTCTGTAAAGCAGACATCAAACATTAACAAGATATGGTTGGATTCTCTCAAACAGAATCCTAAGAGAGATGAAAAGTAAATGGGCGAATACAGTTAAACTCATTTCTTGTCCGCATAACGATTGGAATGAACGTCTTCCTAAACACACCTAGATGCCATATTTAAAAGGAACACGACAAGAACGGGGGAAAATCATGAAAATTCCACAATTTTTTATTCTAACCAGTGGCTTAACCATTTACGTATTTACGGTAATCACTTCATATATCACAAGCCAAAATTATACACGAAAAAAGACAAGTAATTTATCATGCATACATGCGTGGTTCGTCGTCTACTAGAGGTTAAGAGTACGGTACCTTTCTTTCATCAAGTTTATTTTATACTGACTTTGGGATGGGTGCTAGGCTTACTTTTAAAGGTAGGACAAAGAGAGAATATAAAATTGAGGATTTCTAGTCCATTTCCTCGACCACACCCTCCACCCCCGCCTATTTTCACCGGTCATCAGCTCAGCGATGTTGGCCGTTGGTAGTCCGGTGATAGAGGTGTTTGGCTGTGTTAGTTTTTTTATTGGTTTTGTCCTACATCAGAAATAACTAAAGTGTTCTCGCATGATTAGGCCTAACCACAAGTTGCTCCAGATTCTGTTCTAGAACAGAAGGTGGACCGAACTCAAAGCTTTGACAACACTAAACTTTTCGACTCACCAATATTGCGGGACAGTCACTTGAATCAACAATTTATTACAACGAGGCCAAGAGTTCAAGATCATATCGTAATACACCAAGGAAAATAATACAAAGAAAAAACTAAGTTAAGGAAGTCTAACATTCCGATTACTCCATAACAGATGGGTAGCATGTTCTGAAGAGATACTAGTATACAAAATCGTCATAAAATCAACTTACTCGATTGTATAATAAAGAATCATGGTGTTTAAACGTAAAAACTTCAAGACAACAGAAATATAAAGCCTCCGAACTCGGTTTTGGGCGGAACTATAAGATCACGTACAAACTTGGCGACTGGGCGAAGAGTTTTTCCTTCAGTACTTGTATCTTTTGTATTGTTAAACTGTTAAAGTAAAAAAAAAGTAAAGTAAACATAAACATAAACAAAGCACTATTATGTCCGGTGTTTATAGGCATACAGTACTTACACTTGGCAAGATAACTGAGATGATTAGACACTTCACAACGTCCAACATGAAGTGATTTACTGACGAAACATTGACCAGTGCACATACACATAAAATGTCTTGAAAAGTATAAATAAGAGTGTTGATGGGTAAAACCTTTTTTATTGTACATGATTTCTAGTATCATAAATAAAAGTTACAATGTTTGTATTGGAATTCATTCTGGGGTAAACGCTGTATCACCCATAAATGTAATAAAAAAAACAAATGTGATAACCCCACACTCACATTAAATGTAATAAACTGAATAACCATGAAATTAATGTAATAAGACTCAACCATAAATGTCTAAACATCACTAAAACTGCTGCAAGTCAAGAGGACATTTGCAGTGCTGCAGTTATCACTACCCCAATCCGGACACTAAATCTCGGCCCCAGAGAGCAAATTCATATAAACTTAACCTTGGCGTTTCCATACAGTCAAAACAAAGGGACTTGACTTCACGAAAGGAAGAAACCGATATGCAAAACTGTCAAAGGTCAATTCACGGAAATAATAATATAGCATTCGCCTGTATTTCTCGCGCAATCTAAAAAGCCACACATTATTCCGTTAATCTTACACGTACAAAATCTGAGTTAGCTTGCCTTGCCTCCAGCTATTACTGAAATACAACTGCTTCCAAAAGGTCCGCGTACAATAATTTATAATGATAGACGAAGGATACAAACGTTGATTTTAACAAGCCGCGAACTCATTGACAAATTTTAACAAACGACGAATTATTTCACAAGAAACCATCAGAGAACAGTTATCATCTTGCTTCCAGCTACAACTGACACCAGCATGCAATGCATTGTGGTAAAAAAGACAATAAATGCATGCATCAATGTTATGTATTTTGATTTAAAAAAATGGAAATGAAGCGAAATGGAATCTAGGGGATTTCCACCCACTGTATGGATTAGAACTGCTGCCTTGCTCGGTCGCTCCAGGTTCCCTCGCGACGGTAGCAATAATCTGAAACATCCACGAGATGCCCACCGGACCACTTTGATCTGGATGAGGGTTGAGGAAGTTGTTCATGTTTAGAATTATTTTACGTGAAAAAATATGTGAAATTGTGACGGTTCAAAATCCAAACTCCTTCAATTTCGTTTATTTTAGTTATTCCACGATCAAATTACTTGAGGATCAGTTCGGGGTCAGTGTAGAAAATAAAAAATTGAGGATCAGTTCATGGTCGAGAACATTTCTGTGGCTGTAGAGATGAAAAAACAGCGACCTCATATGATTGGTCGGTTATAATCCATTTAATTAACGAATGACGTAATACACTAACAATGAATGGAACATGAAAAACAACAACAAAACAAAACAGAAGGAGGGTTGTGACCAGAAAAGCAACTCGGAAATCGGAACTAAATCTGTACGATTTCACTGTAATATAAATTTTTCAGAAATCTGAATGATATCTCTGTATTAAAAAATTTTCAATAATTGTTATTTTGAAATACTGTGATTTCGAATTTTCAAATACAATCAATTTTATTTTCCTGTATTACGTATGACGTAATAACATAAACATTCTTATTTTTCATACGTAAGTGATCAACTAGCCAATGAATGACAAATAGCCTTTCTACTTTACTGTGAAGTGAAACTTTCATTCAAAGCTGGGATTAGATCCGAAGTAAGGAGCAGGCATTATGACCAACAATTCTGCAGAGAAATTCAGTTTATCTCCCGGAAACTCTCTTTCCTCGAGAGTTGAAGAAGCGATGCCAGAATGCGCGCAAAGTATATTGGCAGAGAAGGGTAAGTAAATGTTTAAAATTACGAAAAGGGTATATGTTGTAAGAGTGCATACGAATCGAAAAATACCAAAATGCGCGGAATATTGATTCAAAGTCGCTCCAAAGATTATGCTTCATTTGAAAACGAAACTTAAACACAAATTCCGTTAAATAAAACGATAGATGTTCATTGTTGTAGCACTGACTAAAAAGCCAATTTTATTTATTTAACCCATGTAAAAGAAAAAGCATTTCGATTTTTAACCTCGGTCCTTTTCGCGCCATGCGATGCATTAGCCTCACTTTTTAACCTTCCAGGGGTTAAAAATCGATTCATTTTTTAAAGAAACTGTAGTCCAGCGTTGGCAGACAAGTGAAACAGTTCATTTCATCAAACTGGCCTGATTCTGAGCGTGAGCCCAGTCTTGGACGGAGCAAATCAGGAGATTAGCGTGTACAGTAACGACAACGAAAAGCGCACTGTTTGTTGATACCATGGGGAGCCAAGGTACCGATCTGAAAGATAAATTTCCGTTCTGAAGATTTGATAGTTTCAATTATGTTTTGATGAAGAGAAAGACCGGTGGTTGGGTCTCGATCGAACGGCAAAGCTGCGAGTTACGAGTCGGCGAGGGAAAAGGGGTAAGAAAGAGAGAGCCTGCACGTGAGTCATTGTTTTTTTAATTCCTCCGCAGTATTCTGATTGGTTTAAAATTACATACTCCATTATTGTGACAAAAACCTGGGCAACCTACGGCAACCGAGAAAATTACTAGTTTAATGATGACTTGTTCAATCTTTCGATCAATTCTGACCCTCAGTAACAGTTAAAACGAGAACAGGAAGAGCAGTGAGCTGTGAATTGACTGGTTAAGGGGAAAGCTCAACTGTTCTCAACAGCAACGGGGCATGCACGTCAAGAAGTTTGATATCTGAAGAAAGACACTTTAGTGTTAATGAGTGTTAGGTATTTGCCCATTAACCAGTCTGAAGCAAGACAAATTCGCTCTCAATTTCTATGATGTGATGGTTGATGAGACCGCATAATCTAATTGTTTTAGTAAAAATCACAACAATTGTCTAGTATTAACTCCAAATTCTCCTCCAAAACTTCGGAGAAACGCAAAGAAACCGTAATTTTGTAGACGACTCCAGCCACTGCACACTAATGGCTGATAGTATACGAATAGCTCAGCCAATCAGATTGTTTCATTTGCATTAGTATACTAGTAGATTTTTACTAATTGTTGTTATTTTATTCCAGAACACTCGTTATTACAGTCTGAACACACGACTCCTGCTGCTCATGATCAAAAGTCAAAGATCGTACGCACGCGATTTTCTATTTACCAGAAAGTTGCCCTTGAGAACTCGTTCCTTTCATCTTTGTACTTAAATGGTGATGAACGAAACGCTCTGGCCTTCAAACTTGGACTCTCTCCTGTTATTGTGCAGGTAAATGTTATCACTTATTTTGACGAATAAAATTCATTTTCTCTTGTCTCCTCAGCTGAATATGTAAAGGCAGCGTTCAAATCCTAAGAGAAACTTGAAAAATTCGCCGTTGCGGTTCACGTTCTCCGGAAAACTCAGTCATTTTTTGGTGATTTCACGTTGTTGTTTGACAGAGGACGGCTAAGAAATGTACCAAGTGTATATTACGCACGTGCAGAGCTGTTGTACTGCTAGTTAATCCTTTAGCTTTTGTTTAGCGACGTTCTCGTTGCCGCTGTCGTTGTGGTTTGCTTAAATTCCCTAGTACTGATTTCTCTTTGGAGTGCTTTCAGTGGTTAACTTCCACCAAGTTCTAGAATTGACCATTCCTTTTACTTTATTCTTCTTTACTAATTCCTGATCATGTTTCCTCAGACCTGGTTCAAGAACAGACGATTTAAATGGCGTAAAGAACTTAAGATGACAAATGGAACTCATCCAGAGCCTCTGATGTCATCATCACCAATGCTTCTCTACCCCAATCCCCCTCCCTTGACATACCGGGGACCTGAGCACCAGCAGCCTGAGGGAAGCTCGTGTCAGTGTTGTGCACCACGCATGCTCTATAGCAACAATACACACTGGTGAATTATGCCGTGACTTTGAATCAGACCTCTCCCTACTGTCCCCTCTCTACTGTGTTTCATATACTTCTCCTATGGAGAATTTAGTATTGAATCAAGGCGCTTTCACGTGTACATAATTTTTTTTTAAACGGCCAAGAAAAGTTCTCTATATTGTAGTAGTTATTACGGCCACTTTTCGCTCAAAGAAAAGCTTCTTCAGTCATTTTCTTATGTAAAAATCCCGTTACTGTGCTTTTCAATTCGTTGACTGATTTCGTTGATTGAATTCTGCTCAATCAACGGTTGCGTTTTTCGCTGTCAATCATCTTAGCGGACGTCTCAGGAAACAGACGTTCAATTCAACGAGCTCAAAAGGTCACCTCTGTGGGTGGTGATTAGGAGCCATTGTTTGTCGTCGTAATTATGATTGACGGCAGTGAAAAAAGCAATAGTTGGATTTTGAACTTCAGAGTTTGCATGTTATTGAAAGGCACAGTATCTATCCATCATATTGTATTGTAATTAACAAAAGAGGCCAAGTAAAATAAAATTCATTGTATGTTGCATTTGTCATGTGTCTTGTATTAGTCCGGCTAAATCGTGCCTGAACGAGAATTTGTGACGTAGTAACACGTGTACACCGAAGAACGCAAAGATTGCCGGGAGTGGCGCGCAAAGCAAACTGGTACATGCATTGCATAAAAAACTTTATGCAAAATCAGTCTGGTCAAATATATCGCCTAACAGCATGCACTGCCAGATCGAACAGTTACGTATCGTTTGCCTTATAAGCAGCCTATCCTACACATTACTGAGTGCCATCAACCAGATTACTAAGTATCGCAAGGTCCTTACCGACACTTTTTCTATAGTCCTCCACCTTTGGTTTGTTCTCCTCGCTTGACTGGTTTTCTTGTCAGTTCTGAATTGACTTTACTTACTTGGCAAAGCGTAGTTTTTACCAAACATATGATGAACGTAATCATTACTTTCTAATTCACTACGTACCCGTTCAAACTAACGTAAATTATTTTCGCCTTAAACTCTCTGTAAAGCAGACATCAAACATGAACAAGATATGGTTCGATTCTCCCCAACAGAATCCTAAGAGAGATGACAAAATAAATGGGCGAATACAGTTAAACTAATTTCTTGTCCGCATAACGATTGGAATGAATTATGCTATAGAACGTCTTCCTAAATACACCTAGATGACATATTTAAAAGGAACACGACGAGAACGGGGAAAAAATCAGGAAAATTCCACAATTTTTTTATTCTAACCAGCGGCTACGTATTTACGGTAATCACTTCATATATCACAAGCCAAAATTATACACGAAAAAAGACAAGTAATTTATCATACATACATGCGTGGTTTGTCGTCTAGTGGTTAAGAGTACGGTAGCTTTCTTTCATCGAGTTTATTTTATTCCCCCCTTTGGATGGGTGCTAGGCTTACTTTTAAAGGTAGGACAAAAGGGAGAATATAAAATTGAGGATTTCTAGTCCATTTCCTCGACCGACCAGACCCTCCACCTATTGATGCAGACGAGAAGCCTCCTAACCATCAAGCCCCGTTCTCCCTGTTTTCCCGCCCTTTACCGACGAAATACAATGGAGCCTGGGAACGAGGCAGGATTTCTAGTCCATTTCCTCGACCACACTCTCCACCCTCCACCCCTTTCGTGGCCTTTAAATTAATTTCCGCCGGTCATGCATCAGCTCAGCGATGTTGGCCGTTGGTAGTCTGATTCGTGATAGAGGTGTTTGGCTGTGTTAGTTTGTTTTTGTTTATTGGTTTGTCCTACATCAGTAATAACTAAAGTATTCTCGCATGATTAGGCCTAACAACAAGTTGCTCCAGAGTTTCCAAATAGTTGTCCAAAAGTTGCTTTTTTTTTTTTAAAAGAAACTTTCCCGAAAGTGATTATTTTTTAAAAAGTTGCCAAATAGTTGCCGACATTTCTGTTTCAAAAGATACTCTAAACTTCTAGTTGCTTAGTTTTAGAAATTTTGCAAAACCATTATTTTTTAGCATATAAACTGAAAACAAGTATTTCTGACCACAACAAAAGTTACAGTTCACCACTGCTGTCCGCCGCCCTGTCCGCCATTTTGCTTTCGCACATGCGTATCAGCGTGTTCGAAACCGCTGACCATGCAACTTCAGCATTTGAAAGCAGTATTGTTTTAAAACTTTTAATGATGATTTTTTTTTAATTATTGGAAATATTTGAATTCAAAAATAGAAGACGGAGTTAAAAAATATTAACAATACAGCACGTTGAATTATCTATCACACGATAAATATCACATGGAGATAAGATTGATGAAATACTGCAAATATGCTGCTTCTCATAACATAAAGATTGGCAAAAAAGACAGCAAAGTTGCCCAGCAACATGTGATGGCTTGGCCAACACATGATTGGTCGGTTGTGATTTATCTAATATACCTGAGTAGCAAAGAATGCATTTTGACTCTTTCAATGTGTAACATGTATGAAAAAAAACAATAGAAGGAATATGGATATAGCGAGCTACTGAACGAAAATATCCTAAAAGAACTTTAGGCCTAGAAAAATGGACACTAGGGTGATTTGACGGTGGAATAACACTGACCCTGAGTCATTAGTGGTATATGGGTGGGTCATGTTCTAGAACAGAACCAATCACGTCATCAGAAAAATGACCTGATATGATTGGTTGGTTATAATCCATTTAATTAACGAATGACCTCGGTAATTAGGCGAAACGTGCACGAAAACAACAACAACAAACATAAGGAGAGTTACGACCAGAGATAATGAATTTGAATCCTGTTTGATTTACAGGAATATATATATTTTTTACTCAGTCGTATTTTATAATAATACACAATCCTGAGAATTTTAAAACTGGACATAACTGTTTGTTTTGCTGTATTGTGAAACTATTAAACGGAATGAATGACGTAATAACATAAACATTCTTATTTTGCTTACGTCAGTGATTAACTAACCAATGAGTGGCAAATAGCCTTTCTACTTTACTGTGAAGTGAACATTCAATCAAAACAGAGTCGGCTTTGGTGGATCTGAGGGAACAAACATTATGGCTAATAATCCTACCGAGAAATTTGGTTTGTCTCCTGAAAAATCTCTTTCCTTGAATATTCAACAATGGATGGCAGAAAGTGCGCCAAGTACATTTCCAGAGGAGGGTAAGTAAATGTTCAAACATCACTCACTCATTCACTCAAACACTGCTTATAGTAGACATAGATCGCGTCCAAATTTTGGAATTCATTCTCATAAGAAAGTAGCCGTTTTCGTACTAAGGCAATCTATTTTTTCGAATTAAACACGCGACAAAAATCAAGTACAGTTTTCTTACCAGTGAAGGCCACCTAACGCATTCGTTTGAATCTTGAATGTTGCTAAATTGATCAAATTTGAACGCCAAACCACCATTTATTACTTGTCTTGATTTTAAGTGAATCAACAGAAAGATAGCCCATAAAATAGTACTGAAATCTGCTTTTTTCTCATATCTATTTGATCGTTGCAGCTAGCAATGTCGGAGAACATCAGTTGCTCCCTAAACTGATTTTCTGTCGTCGCGTGGCAACCGCTGAATTGCGAGAAATTTCATTTACTTACCAATAGAACCATGAAAGCATTTATTTTTGCCATCTATTTCGCGCAACTTTTCTACTCATAGGATGTGAGCTGATAGCCCATTAGTAAGAAACCACAATTAGAACCAGCCGGACTTGATATTATCCAGAACATCGAATAGTCAACGATGCCATGCATACGTTACCCAATCACAATAGACTGTGGCGAGTTGTTACTAATTGTTGTTATTTTATTCCAGAACACTCGTTATCACAGTCTGAACACACGACTCCTCCTGCTCATGATCAAAAGTCAAAGATCGTACGCACGCGATTTTCTATTTACCAGAAAGTTGCCCTTGAGAACTCGTTCCTTTCATCTTTGTACTTAAATGGTGATGAACGAAACGCTCTGGCCTTCAAACTTGGACTCTCTCCTGTTATTGTGCAGGTAAATATTATCACTTATTTTGAAGAATAAAATTCATTTTCTCTTGTTTCCTCAACTGATATGTAAAGGCAGCGTTCAAATCAAAAGAGAAACTTGAAAAATTTGCCCTTGCGGAGTCAAGTCGGCTCCGGAAAACTCAATCAGAATTTGGTGATTTCACGTTGTTGTTTTGCAGAGGACGACTAAGAAATGTACCAAGTGTATCTTACGCACGTGCAGAGCTATTGCACTGCTAATTAAACCTTTTGTTTAGCGACGTTCAGTCTCGTTGCCGTTACCGTTGTGGTTTAAATTCCCTGGTTAGCTTTCACCAAGTTCTAGAAATCATAACAAAATTGACCATTCCTTTTACTTCATTCTACTTTATTAATTCCTGATCATGTTTCCTCAGACCTGGTTCAAGAACAGACGATTTAAATGGCGTAAAGAACTTAAGATGACAAGTGGAACTCATCCAGAGCCTGTGATGTCACCATCACCAATGCTTCTCTACCCCAATCCCCCTCCCTTGACATACCGGGGACCTGAGCACCAGCAGCCTGAGGGAAGCTCGTGTCAGTGTTGTGCACCACGCATGCTCTATAGCAACAATACACACTGGTGAATTATGCCGTGACTTTGAATCAGGCCTCTCCCTACTGTCCCCTCTCTACTGTGTTTCATATACTTCTCCTATAGAGAATTTAGTATTGAATCAAGGCGCCTTCACGTGTACATAATGTTTTTTTAAAAACGGCCAAGAAAAGTTTGTAGTAGTTATTACGGCCACTTTTCGCTCAAAGAAAAGCTTCTTCAGTCATTTTCTTATGTAAAAATCCCGTTACTGTGCTTTTCAATTCGTTGACTGATTTCGTTGATTGAATTCTGCTCAATCAACGGTTTGCGTTTTTCGCTGCTGTCAATCATCTTAGCGGACGTCTCAGGAAACAGACGTTCAATTCAACGAGCTCAAAAGGTCACCTCTGTGGGTTGTGATTAGGAGCCATTGTTTGTCGTCGTAATTATGATTGACGGCAGTGAAAAAAGCAATAGTTGGATTTTGAACTTCAGAGTTTGCATGTTATTGAAAGGCACAGTATCTATCCATCATATTGTATTGTAATTAGCAAAAGAGGCCAAGTAAAATAAAATTAATTGTATGTTGCATTTGCCATGTGTCTTGTATTAGTCCGGCTAAATCGTGCCTCAACGAGAATTTGTGATGTAGTATCACGTGTACACCGAAGAACGCAAAGATTGCCGGGAGTGGCGCACAAGTCAAAGCAAACTGGTACATGCATTGCATAAAACACTTTATGCAAAATCAGTCTGGTCAAATATATCGCCTAATAACATGGACTTCCAGATCGAACAGTTACGTATCGTTATGCCTTTATAACCTATCCTACACATTACTGAGTGCCATCAACCAGATTACTAAGTATCGCAAGGTCCTTACCGACACTTTTTCTATAGTCCTCCACCTTTGGTTTGTTCTCCTCCCTTGAAGTTTTCTTGTCAGTACTGAATTGACTTTACTTACTGTCCTTACTTGGCAAAGCGTAGTTTTTTCCAAACATATGATGAACGTAATCATTACTTTCTAATTCACTACGTACCCGTTCAAACGAACGTAAATTATTTTCGCCTTAACTGAACTCTCTGTAAAGCAGACATCAAACATTAACAAGATATGGTTGGATTCTCTCAAACAGAATCCTAAGAGAGATGAAAAGTAAATGGGCGAATACAGTTAAACTCATTTCTTGTCCGCATAACGATTGGAATGAACGTCTTCCTAAACACACCTAGATGCCATATTTAAAAGGAACACGACAAGAACGGGGGGAAAATCATGAAAATTCCACAATTTTTTATTCTAACCAGTGGCTTAACCATTTACGTATTTACGGTAATCACTTCATATATCACAAGCCAAAATTATACACGAAAAAAGACAAGTAATTTATCATGCATACATGCGTGGTTCGTCGTCTACTAGAGGTTAAGAGTACGGTACCTTTCTTTCATCAAGTTTATTTTATACTGACTTTGGGATGGGTGCTAGGCTTACTTTTAAAGGTAGGACAAAGAGAGAATATAAAATTGAGGATTTCTAGTCCATTTCCTCGACCACACCTCCACCCCCGCCTATTTTCACCGGTCATCAGCTCAGCGATGTTGGCCGTTGGTAGTCCGGTGATAGAGGTGTTTGGCTGTGTTAGTTTTTTTATTGGTTTTGTCCTACATCAGAAATAACTAAAGTGTTCTCGCATGATTAGGCCTAACCACAAGTTGCTCCAGATTCTGTTCTAGAACAGAAGGTGGACCGAACTCAAAGCTTTGACAACACTAAACTTTTCGACTCACCAATATTGCGGGACAGTCACTTGAATCAACAATTTATTACAACGAGGCCAAGAGTTCAAGATCATATCGTAATACACCAAGGAAAATAATACAAAGAAAAAACTAAGTTAAGGAAGTCTAACATTCCGATTACTCCATAACAGATGGGTAGCATGTTCTGAAGAGATACTAGTATACAAAATCGTCATAAAATCAACTTACTCGATTGTATAATAAAGAATCATGGTGTTTAAACGTAAAAACTTCAAGACAACAGAAATATAAAGCCTCCGAACTCGGTTTTGGGCGGAACTATAAGATCACGTACAAACTTGGCGACTGGGCGAAGAGTTTTTCCTTCAGTACTTGTATCTTTTGTATTGTTAAACTGTTAAAGTAAAAAAAAAGTAAAGTAAACATAAACATAAACAAAGCACTATTATGTCCGGTGTTTATAGGCATACAGTACTTACACTTGGCAAGATAACTGAGATGATTAGACACTTCACAACGTCCAACATGAAGTGATTTACTGACGAAACATTGACCAGTGCACATACACATAAAATGTCTTGAAAAGTATAAATAAGAGTGTTGATGGGTAAAACCTTTTTTATTGTACATGATTTCTAGTATCATAAATAAAAGTTACAATGTTTGTATTGGAATTCATTCTGGGGTAAACGCTGTATCACCCATAAATGTAATAAAAAAACAAATGTGATAACCCCACACTCACATTAAATGTAATAAACTGAATAACCATGAAATTAATGTAATAAGACTCAACCATAAATGTCTAAACATCACTAAAACTGCTGCAAGTCAAGAGGACATTTGCAGTGCTGCAGTTATCACTACCCCAATCCGGACACTAAATCTCGGCCCCAGAGAGCAAATTCATATAAACTTAACCTTGGCGTTTCCATACAGTCAAAACAAAGGGACTTGACTTCACGAAAGGAAGAAACCGATATGCAAAACTGTCAAAGGTCAATTCACGGAAATAATAATATAGCATTCGCCTGTATTTCTCGCGCAATCTAAAAAGCCACACATTATTCCGTTAATCTTACACGTACAAAATCTGAGTTAGCTTGCCTTGCCTCCAGCTATTACTGAAATACAACTGCTTCCAAAAGGTCCGCGTACAATAATTTATAATGATAGACGAAGGATACAAACGTTGATTTTAACAAGCCGCGAACTCATTGACAAATTTTAACAAACGACGAATTATTTCACAAGAAACCATCAGAGAACAGTTATCATCTTGCTTCCAGCTACAACTGACACCAGCATGCAATGCATTGTGGTAAAAAAGACAATAAATGCATGCATCAATGTTATGTATTTTGATTTAAAAAATGGAAATGAAGCGAAATGGAATCTAGGGGATTTCCACCCACTGTATGGATTAGAACTGCTGCCTTGCTCGGTCGCTCCAGGTTCCCTCGCGACGGTAGCAATAATCTGAAACATCCACGAGATGCCCACCGGACCACTTTGATCTGGATGAGGGTTGAGGAAGTTGTTCATGTTTAGAATTATTTTACGTGAAAAAATATGTGAAATTGTGACGGTTCAAAATCCAAACTCCTTCAATTTCGTTTATTTTAGTTATTCCACGATCAAATTACTTGAGGATCAGTTCGGGGTCAGTGTAGAAAATAAAAAATTGAGGATCAGTTCATGGTCGAGAACATTTCTGTGGCTGTAGAGATGAAAAAACAGCGACCTCATATGATTGGTCGGTTATAATCCATTTAATTAACGAATGACGTAATACACTAACAATGAATGGAACATGAAAAACAACAACAAAACAAAACAGAAGGAGGGTTGTGACCAGAAAAGCAACTCGGAAATCGGAACTAAATCTGTACGATTTCACTGTAATATAAATTTTTCAGAAATCTGAATGATATCTCTGTATTAAAAAATTTTCAATAATTGTTATTTTGAAATACTGTGATTTCGAATTTTCAAATACAATCAATTTTATTTTCCTGTATTACGTATGACGTAATAACATAAACATTCTTATTTTTCATACGTAAGTGATCAACTAGCCAATGAATGACAAATAGCCTTTCTACTTTACTGTGAAGTGAAACTTTCATTCAAAGCTGGGATTAGATCCGAAGTAAGGAGCAGGCATTATGACCAACAATTCTGCAGAGAAATTCAGTTTATCTCCCGGAAACTCTCTTTCCTCGAGAGTTGAAGAAGCGATGCCAGAATGCGCGCAAAGTATATTGGCAGAGAAGGGTAAGTAAATGTTTAAAATTACGAAAAGGGTATATGTTGTAAGAGTGCATACGAATCGAAAAATACCAAAATGCGCGGAATATTGATTCAAAGTCGCTCCAAAGATTATGCTTCATTTGAAAACGAAACTTAAACACAAATTCCGTTAAATAAAACGATAGATGTTCATTGTTGTAGCACTGACTAAAAAGCCAATTTTATTTATTTAACCCATGTAAAAGAAAAAAGCATTTCGATTTTTAACCTCGGTCCTTTTCGCGCCATGCGATGCATTAGCCTCACTTTTTAACCTTCCAGGGGTTAAAAATCGATTCATTTTTTAAAGAAACTGTAGTCCAGCGTTGGCAGACAAGTGAAACAGTTCATTTCATCAAAACTGGCCTGATTCTGAGCGTGAGCCCAGTCTTGGACGGAGCAAATCAGGAGATTAGCGTGTACAGTAACGACAACGAAAAGCGCACTGTTTGTTGATACCATGGGGAGCCAAGGTACCGATCTGAAAGATAAATTTCCGTTCTGAAGATTTGATAGTTTCAATTATGTTTTGATGAAGAGAAAGACCGGTGGTTGGGTCTCGATCGAACGGCAAAGCTGCGAGTTACGAGTCGGCGAGGGAAAAGGGGTAAGAAAGAGAGAGCCTGCACGTGAGTCATTGTTTTTTTAATTCCTCCGCAGTATTCTGATTGGTTTAAAATTACATACTCCATTATTGTGACAAAAACCTGGGCAACCTACGGCAACCGAGAAAATTACTAGTTTAATGATGACTTGTTCAATCTTTCGATCAATTCTGACCCTCAGTAACAGTTAAAACGAGAACAGGAAGAGCAGTGAGCTGTGAATTGACTGGTTAAGGGGAAAGCTCAACTGTTCTCAACAGCAACGGGGCATGCACGTCAAGAAGTTTGATATCTGAAGAAAGACACTTTAGTGTTAATGAGTGTTAGGTATTTGCCCATTAACCAGTCTGAAGCAAGACAAATTCGCTCTCAATTTCTATGATGTGATGGTTGATGAGACCGCATAATCTAATTGTTTTAGTAAAAATCACAACAATTGTCTAGTATTAACTCCAAATTCTCCTCCAAAACTTCGGAGAAACGCAAAGAAACCGTAATTTTGTAGACGACTCCAGCCACTGCACACTAATGGCTGATAGTATACGAATAGCTCAGCCAATCAGATTGTTTCATTTGCATTAGTATACTAGTAGATTTTTACTAATTGTTGTTATTTTATTCCAGAACACTCGTTATTACAGTCTGAACACACGACTCCTGCTGCTCATGATCAAAAGTCAAAGATCGTACGCACGCGATTTTCTATTTACCAGAAAGTTGCCCTTGAGAACTCGTTCCTTTCATCTTTGTACTTAAATGGTGATGAACGAAACGCTCTGGCCTTCAAACTTGGACTCTCTCCTGTTATTGTGCAGGTAAATGTTATCACTTATTTTGACGAATAAAATTCATTTTCTCTTGTCTCCTCAGCTGAATATGTAAAGGCAGCGTTTCAAATCCTAAGAGAAACTTGAAAAATTCGCCGTTGCGGTTCACGTTCTCCGGAAAAACTCAGTCATTTTTTGGTGATTTCACGTTGTTGTTTGACAGAGGACGGCTAAGAAATGTACCAAGTGTATATTACGCACGTGCAGAGCTGTTGTACTGCTAGTTAATCCTTTAGCTTTTGTTTTAGCGACGTTCTCGTTGCCGCTGTCGTTGTGGTTTGCTTAAATTCCCTAGTACTGATTTCTCTTTGGAGTGCTTTCAGTGGTTAACTTCCACCAAGTTCTAGAATTGACCATTCCTTTTACTTCATTCTTCTTTACTAATTCCTGATCATGTTTCCTCAGACCTGGTTCAAGAACAGACGATTTAAATGGCGTAAAGAACTTAAGATGACAAATGGAACTCATCCAGAGCCTGTGATGTCACCATCACCAATGCTTCTCTACCCCAATCCCCCGCCCTTGACATACCGGGGACCTGAGCACCAGCAGCCTGAGGGAAGCCCGTGTCAGTGTTGTGCACCGCGCATGCTCTATATCAACAATACACACTGGTG
>MU827929.1:0-25866 GCA_029204205.1 Desmophyllum pertusum
GAGGAGGGACGGGGGGCATCCGCCCCCCCCCTATCAAAAATCCCTAGATCCGTCCCTGCGTTTTCTGACAGTAATTAGAGAGAGCTCTTCAGGGGTCTGCACGGGATCTTGCAGGGCTCTGCAAAGGTCTTTAAAATGTAATTAGAAGCTATTATGGTACATTGAGGGATATTGTGGTAACCCACTGAAAGCGAATGTATTATATATCGTCAGGCTTTATTCATTTTATAATAAGTTGCATGCTGTAGGTATGATTCTCCACTCACATATCACACTTCTCACTTTATGTTCATTTGGGTTGTTGGTTGATATTGTTGTCTCATACATCTCTTCATAACAAATTAGTAGAGGACGTTAAATAACCCACATCCACTGTTCGAAAAGAGTAGGGGACATAGTCCCCGTGTTGTGGTCTGCCCTATTTACGTGAATTCGTGGGTTGGGTGGGTGGGTATGAATGGACTAATAGCGGCTGCCATAGGCGCATTACATGCTGAGCGTCCGATCTCACCCCTGAGTTGAAATATAAAGCATATTTGGATGTAACAATTAGAAACACGCCCTATATAATGCCATTACCATTACCATTACCATTACCATACCATACCATTACCTATTACCATTACCATTACCATTACCATTACCATTACCATTACCATTACCATTACCATTACCATTACCATTTACCATTACCATTACCATTTAACCATTGCAATTAACATTACCATTACCATTATCTTACCATTACCATTACCATTACCATTACCATTACCATTACCATTACCATTACCATTACCAATTACCCATTACCATTACCATTACCATTACCATTACCATTACCATTACCATTACCATTACCATTACCTATTACCATTACCATTACCATTACCATTACCATTACCATACCATTACCATTAATTACCATTACCATTACCGTTACCATTACCGTTACCATACCCATTACCATTACCATTACAATTACGATTACCATTACCTTTACCATTACCATTAGCATTAACCATTACCATTAGCATTACCATTACCATTACCATTACCATTACCATTACCATTACCATTACCATTAGCATTACCATTACCATTACCATTACCATTACCATTACCATTACCATTCCCATTACCATTACCATTACCATTAACCATTACCATTACCATTACCATTACCATTACCATTTACCATTACCATTACCATACCATATACCATTACCATTAACCATTACCATTACCATTACCATTACCATTACCATTACCATTACCATTATATTACCATTTACTCATTACCATTACCATACCATTACCATTACCATTACCATTACCATTACCATTACCATTACCATTACCATTACCATTACCATTACCATTACATTACCATTACCATTATCATTACCATTACCATTACCATTACCATTTCATTACCATTACCATTCCATTACCATTACCATTACCATTACGATTACCATTACCATTACCATTAACCATTACCATTACCATTACCATTACCATTACCATTACCATTACCATTACCATTACCATTACCATTACCATTACCATTACCATTACCATTACCATTACCATTACCATTACCATTACCATTATCATTACCATTACCATTATCATTACCATTTCTACCATTCCATTACCATTACCATTACCATTACCATTACCATTATCATTACCATTACCATTACCATTACCATTTCATTACCATTCCATTACCATTACCATTACCATTATCATACCATTTCCATTACTATTACCATTACCAATACCATTACCATTACCATTACCATTACCATTACCATTACCATAACCATTACCATTACCATTACCATTACCATTACCATTACCATTACCATTACCATTTCTTTACCATTCCATTACCATTGCCATTACCATTACTATTACTATTACCATTACCATTACCATTTCATTACCATTACCATTACGATTACATTACCATTACCATTACCATTACCATTACCATTCCCATTACCATTACCATTACCATACCCATTACCATTACCATTACCATTACATTACCATTACCATTACCATTACCATTACCATTACATTACCATTACCATTACCATTCATTACCATTACCGTTACCATTACCATTACCATGACCATTACCATTACCATTACCATTACCATTACCATTACCATTACCATTACCATTACCATTACCATTACCATTACCATTACCATTGCCATTACCATTACAATTACAATTACCATTACCATTACCATTACAATTACCATTACCATTACCTTACCATTACCATTTACCATTACCATTACCATTACCATTACCATTACCATTACCATTACCATTACCATTACCATTACCATTACCATTACCATTACCATTACCATTACCATTACCATACCATTACCATTACCATTACCATTACCATTACCATTACCATTACCATTACCATTACCATTACCATTACCATTACCATTGTCATTACCATTACCATTACCATTACCATTACCATTACCAATTACATTACCATTACCATTACCATTACCCATTACCATTACCATTACCATTACCATTACCATTACCATTACCATTACCATTACCATTACCATTACCATTACCATTACCATTACCATTACCATTACCATTACCATTACCATTACCATTACCATTACCATTACCATTACCATTACCGATTACCATTACCATTACCATTTACCATTACCATTACCATTACCATTACCATTACCATTACCATTACCATTACCATTACCATTACCATTACCATTACCATTACCATTACATTACCATTACCATTACCATTACCATTACCATTACCATTACCATTACCATTACCATTACCATTACCATTACCATTACCATTACCATTACCATTACCATTACTATTACCATTACCATTACCATTACCATTACCATTACCATTACCATTACCATTACCTTTAAACCTATTACCATTACCATTACCATTACCATTACCATTACCATTACCATTACCATTACCATTACCATTACCATTACCATTACACTACCATTGCCAGTACCATAACCTTTACCATTACCATTACCATACCCATTACCATTACCATTACCATTACCATTACCATTACCTGCACTGCAGTGTGCCAATTATAATTTGCTTCTCATGTCCATTGATACACTTTCAGGCCTAAAGAAAACAAAGCCTACATATTGAGCATTGGGACTTCGAAAATCTCCGTATTTTGTCACATGACTGAACTTGGAGATTGTGGAGGAGGTGGATGGACGCCAGTCATAAAGATCAACGGCTCAAAGGTTCCTTTTTTTTCTCCATTCATTTGAACTAAAAAACCTACAGAAAGAGCCATCTCCCTACGAGACTGAAACAATCACTGGTTACTAAATTGTTGCTATTATAACACAAATTGATTAGTGCCTTATTGATGATATTGAAACCAATTAATTAAATAATTAAATTAATAACTTTTAACTTTTGTGTTAACGGTCCTGTAACGCATTTTCTAATAAATCAATTAATTATTCGGGCGATGAAATCATCGACCGAATATTAAATTGGAATTTGAACGCGACTGAAAGACTCGGTCGAGTTGCTTGGCTGAAGCGGTACGATGATATGAGAGATGTAAAGTGTTCTATTTTTAAATTATTTTTCTGTGTCATTTTTGATTATACACGTTTGGGGAAGTTGGAAGTGGTAAAAACAAGAGTATATATATATATATATATATATATATATATATATATATATATATATATATATATAAGTTTGACTGTGCCACTCGAGCCAACAGAGATGCTACTTCGCCAGGAGGATCCTGTAAGGATTCGCAGTCCAAACCTCGGCATGTGGATGAAGTAAAAAGGTTAAAAAGGCCAAGGACGGACAACGTCTGACGATAAAAAGTAAAAATTTAATAAAAATGTTTCGGTCTTAGACCTTCATCAGTTCGTACAAACAGCGTGTGAATTACAGAGTTGATAACTTTGCTTATATAGGATTACATTGTTTACTATTCTGAAATAACTCTTACAGGGTGATTACGTAACAATTCAAAACTTACAGAAATACAGTGTTAATTATGAAATACAGTCTAAATTATGAAGTAACAAATAAGGCCAGTAATATATATATATATATATATATATATATATATATATATATATATAATTATATATATATATATATAGTCCAGTTCGAAGATAAAACCAAAGACGGACAACCTTTGATATGTAAAAAATTTAAAAAACTTTACTAAAACGTTTCGGTCGTTTGACCTTCATCAGTTGTACAGAGTAATAACAGAATATTGACCCTTATATATAATTACACGACGAACAATAAACAAAATCATGGCAAAAGATTATATAACAAATTGAAAAGAAAAATTAGAAACAATAATACAAAATTAAAGGCAATTACATAATTGGACTAGAAATAAACAATACAGAAGCAAAAGGTACTAACGAATTACAAATATCACGTAAACAAGACACTATAATTCAAGCATAACAAAATCCCTTGGCTATCACAAGTCCATGAATATCCGCGGCGAATCTGCAATACATAACAAATTCCCCGCATGCGGTCCTTAAAACAATTGAACACAACGTAATAAATTCCGCACCGAAGCCCTTGAATATATGTAACGCCAGCAGAAATAACACATTCCTGAGAAAGGGCCTTTGAATGCTTGAATTAAAGTGTCTTTAAAATATAAATAAATACACAAAACGAGTAAACTAGAGAACAGCAAAAACAAAAACTACAAGTACTAAAATAGTATAAAAAGTATTAAAATTCTAAGAGATAAAAATAGTTCTAAAAAACTGTCATAATAAGAAACTTGCAACTTGGTGAGAGAAAATTTTTTTGGATAATGAATGCGTTTCTTCGAGTGGAATTCTTGTCTCCTGTTGAGCCCATGAGGGAAAATAGAAAATAATTGCGCGCTCCAATACGCTTCTTTTGTGATGAGCAATCTGTCAATATCATCAACTGTGGTATTACGTAATTGGTCGATACATTGAAAACTGAAGTCTTCTAAAACGTGTGGTGTTTTGTTGAAGTGTGTAGCCACCTCGCACGTTTTTTTGTTGGTCCGCATGGAAGACTTGTGGTTTCGAAATCTAACTTTGAATTCTGTGGTGGTAGACCCAATATATTGGAGTCTACATTTATTACAATTGGCTAAATAAATAACGTTTGTGGAGCAGCAAGTCAGTCTTTGCCTGATCACATAAGATTTACCCGTTTGAAAGCTAGAAAAAGTTTTGGAACTAACAAGGAAATTCTTGCATAGATCGCACCTATTTTTATCGCATTTAAAACAGCCCGGTGCAGGTTCATTGTCTGTCCGCGGCGAGTCAGTTTTGCACTTTGAAGGCGCCAAGATCTCTTTGAGATTCTTTGGTCTGCGATATGATGGAATAATAGAATTAGATGAAAAAAGTTCCTTAAGTTGTGGCGAAGAATCCAAAATATGAAAATGTTTCTTAATTATAGAGTTAACACGAGGAAGATTGGGGTTATAAGTAACTACTAATGGAAATATTTTCTTAGAGTTCCTAACTTTGGGTGTGAGTAAATTGTTACGAGGGATTTCAACAGCCTTAGAAAATTGTTGATTAACAGAGTTTAATGGATAGCCTTGAGAAGTCAAATAGCCTTTGTATTCTTCCACTCTCTTGGAGAGAAAATTATCGGTGGAACAATTTCTACGTATTCTAGAGGCAACCCCAAAGGGGATAGCCTTAAAGACATGCTTGGGGTGGGCACTAGAGGGTGGAAGGTACAAGTGGCTATCTGTAGGTTTTGAATAAACATCTGTTTGAATGAAGCCATCAATTAAAAGGAGAGTTACATCCAAAACATTAAGGGTACTTTCAGAATACACTAGTTCAAATTTGATTGTAGGGTATAGATAATTAATATAGTCCGTAAATGAGTTCAATGCGGGAAGACCTTGTTGCCAGAGATCAAAAATATCGTCACGATATCGCCACCATTGTGAGAACTTAATGGGGCCGCAGAATTTAGCTTTGTGGTCTATTTCTCCCATGGCTAAATCTGCATAACTGCAAGCATTTTTGGGTCCCATGGCTGTACCATGGATTTGAAGATAGTATTTTCCCTTGAAGACTGAATGATTGCTTTTAAGGCAGATCTCTACAGCTTCTAAAATGCAATTGGTGGACGGTAATGAGCTCTCTCTGGCATCAAGTGCTTTGCGCACCGCTCCTAACCCCAGATTGTTATCTATGTTGGGGAACATCGAGACTACGTCCCATGAAACTAGTAGTGTACCCTCAGGGAAGGGGCCTTTCTTGTTAAGTTCTCCTATTCTGTTAAGTAAATCAGTGGTGTCCTTAACGAAAGATGGTTGTTTGCGAGCTAATGGTTGCAAGTAAAACTCTGTAAAGGCCGATAAATTCTCGATAGGCGTACCGCAACACGATGTTATCAAACGTAATGGGTTGTCCCTCTTGTGAGTTTTGATGTTCCCAAACGCGACCCCGGGCTTAGCGTTTCTATTAAGAATCCACGAAGCTACTTCTGCTGAAATTTCGCTATTTTGCAACCATTTGGAACACCACTGCTCTACTGAACCTAAATGTCTAGCGGTGGGATCTTGGTCTAATAATTTATAGTGAAGAGGATTGTTGAGCTGCTCAAGCATTTTAGCTTCATATTCAACTGGGCTAATTAAAACAAAGCAAGAACCTTTATCTTGTATCCTAATTACGGTGTCTGAATTCTTAAGCTTACTTAAAGCAATTCTCTCACCTTTAGCAAGGTTGTCTTTAACATTTCTAATGTTCTGTGGGTTAAGCATGTCCTTTCTCACATTTGACAAGAAAAGTTCAAGTTCAGGAAATTTCGACGTTGGAGGTTTCCACTTCTTTTTCCTTGGAACACGTGGTAAGTGGCTCTGGATTTCAGTGTTGTCGTTGCTCTCGGCTGCTTCTTTCTCCAGGAAGAATACCGCTGTTCTTAGGCGGGCCTCGAAAGCTTCTATGTCATCATGAACTTCTTGCCAATTAATGTCTTTACGTGCAGGACAGAAGGAAGGTCCCTTCCTTAATAGTTTTTGCTGGTTTTCATCCAAGTTAAGGGTGGATAGGTTGATTGGATCCAAATATTCGGGAGGCGAGGATCTGTGTGTTTCGCGGAAGTGTGCGCGCTTTCTACGCAATCTTTGGAGCTTGTGGTAGCGTCTACCTTTCGTGTGTTGAGTTGTAATGCTGGCGTCTGTATTGACCGGATCTACCGGTCGAATCACTTTCCTCATCTTGTTTCTTTCTATATATATATATATATATATATATATATATATATATATATATATATATATATATATATATATATATATATATATATGGTTTAAGAAAAAGACAAATAAACTACAAGTTCATCCTTACAAGCCTGTTTCGTGGTTGCCCACTCATCAGAGGATTTAATAAGAGTATATTTTTACCGTATATTTTATTAAATCCTCTGATGAGTGGGCAACCACGAAACAGGCTTGTAAGGATGAACTTGTAGTTTATTTGTCTTTTTCTTAAACCATATACTTCGCTCTACTTCCATGTATTGAGCACTGTTTTACGGAAATCAATACTACACTATATATATATATATATATATATATATATATATATATATATATATATATATATATATATATATATATATGTGTATATATATATATATACACACGCTGTTTGTACGAACTGATGAAGGTCTAAGACCGAAACGTTTTCATTAAATTTTTACTTTTTATCGTCAGAAGTTGTCCGTCCTTAGCCTTTTTTAAACCTTTTTTCTTCATTCACATGCCGAGGTTTGGACTGCGAATCCTTACAGGATCCTTCTGGCGAAGTAACATCTCTGTTGGCTCGAGTGGCACCGTCAAACTTCTATATATATATATATATATATATATATAATATATATATATATATATATATATATATGTTATTTGCCGGCCGGGAGGTCCGTATTGAGAAAAACTGTGCCCTCGGTCTTGAATACGAGGCCGTACTCAAGACCGAGGGCACAGTTTTTCTCAATACGGACCGACCAAGGCCGGAAAATAACGTATTTATTTTTGTCCTACTTGGTGGCTTGGTAATGCTAGAAATCTTGAACTATTGTTTTTCAACATCTGTTTTTCACGCGCTCGCGTATTCCTGTAGCTGATCGCAAGGTCGCTATAAAACTACCGAAGAAATCCAAATAACAAGAAACTCAGACGATTAATTTTTACACCAGAATTACAGAAAGGTTGACGTGCAGAAAGACGACGAAGACTCAAACGGAAGTTGACCGTTGAAAGCAAAAGAAATGAGAAGCTATTTCAAATTTAGCATAAAAACCATTCAAAGTCCGGCGCAACCGGCGAAATTTTAGAACAATCTTCCATATATATATATATATATACTCTTGCGTAGTATCATGAAAGCATTTTCCGAGCAAAACTGTTTCCTCAGTTTTCTACAATTTCATTCCCATGTTAATCTAATTCTTGCCAATCGGTGGCCATTTACAATTTTCATTTTATGCGAAACCTTGACAAACTGTAAGCTTATTCATGCATTCAGTTTCAACGTACCGACACAACTGATTTATACGAGCCGAGAATTATTTTCTGGGCTACCGGTAATCACTAAGTTTTTTCTTGAATGAAAGTTAATGAAGGGCTGTTTCGTAAAAAAGAGAAACGAAAAGCAAACGACTAAAACTGAAGTGAGTCTGAACACGGATATTTGTAATTTAAACTGAATCGCAAGTCTATAGAGAGCGTGAAAGTAATTTCCAAAACAACAACAAACTCAAATTCTGTCGGTTTAAATCAAATGAACACTCGCCTTTTTGAAGAAATACAAGCTCTTTAATTCCACTGCGTAGTTCTCCATTCACTTGACAACGATAAGAGAGCAATATAATGTGAAAATTCAGTAAAAGCTTTTTCGCATCGACCTGATGCATCGTTGCTGAAATTAAAATGTTTTCGCTTGGGCAGCGCAGGCCTGGCGGCAAAGTCATTTGATATTTTTACCGTGGGCAAGATTGGAAAATCAGGGGTGGCGAATGGTAAAATCCGAGACTGCCGAGACGCCGAGACCCTGGTTTAAAAATCCGAGCCCGAGACTTAGCGCTCAAAAAATCCGAGCTCGAGACGCAATGATCCAAAACTCTGAGAAAATAGAGTATAAAAGAAGCTGCATTTGTGAGATTCAAAATTCGAGACTCCGAGACCGTCCTATTTCTGGCGAGCCCGAGATTCCGAGACGCTTTTTTAAGTGCCGAGATTCGCTATTTTTGATAGACCATTCGCCACCCCTAAAATCTTGCCCGCTCTCGGAACCAATCAGATTGCAGGATTCGATAGCTCCGCCCGCTCGCGCTCTCAGAAAAAGAATAATAATCGTTAATTTTACGAGGAAACATGCGATTACTTGTTTGTGACATAAAGGGCAAAAGTTTTGGAAAACATTCAAGGCGCGAAGCTAAATTCAGCCGGTGTAAGGAAAATATTCCTTCCTATAAAAAATCACACAGAATCACAGCGAGATTGAGCAAATCCTTACGTTCAGAACTGGATTTGGTCGAATCCATGAAAATACAAAAAAAATAACAAGCTTACACTCAAGGCAAATAAAACGTAATTTTATTCACCCGTTTGCGTGTTTTGAAGCTTTCCGCTGCGAGCTGCTTGACATGTCAAATATCCTACATCGATGAAACAGCAAACGACGACTCCAGAGAGTATTGTTGTTAGTTCAGCGATTTTAGTTGATGCATGTCTACGCGGTCTTTTAGAAGACTTATTCGATAATTGCTATGATGTTTTGGCGAAACAAATGGAGGTGATATGTATTTTGTCGGAAAGTCTTTAGTTGCAACGGACTCAACGGGGACAAAATAATGTTAATAACAAACTCGCGCGCATCAAGAACAAACTTGCGCACGCATCAATGGCAAACTCGCGCGCGCATCACTGACAAACTCACGCGCGTATGTACAGCGACAGTAAATGGTCAAATTAAATTAAATGAGATGAATTTAAATTGTTCATCGCGGGCTTCAACCGCTTTATCCAGTATGACTCTCTGGCTCTTCTTATATGCATATCGTGACCTCTAACCTTTTCAATGATAGTCAATTTAAAGTTATCTGGTCCACATTTCCTGAAGTGTCGAACTGTGGGGATGTTCTTGTTACCAGTGGTTATGTCTGAGCGATGTTGGTTTGCTCGTGTTCGAATACAGTTGCATGTCTCACCCACGTATTGGTCGTGACATTTCATGCCATTGACCAGATATACTACATTTGTTGTTTGGCAGGTGGAATTGTTCCGCAGTGTGATTCTTTCACCAGTTGTTGTGCTGTTGATTGAGGAACCAAATTTTCCATATGTTCGGCAGCAAGCGCACCTTGTGTCAGTTCTACAAGGATAGAACCCGGGTCGTGTGTTATCATTATCTCGGCGTTACTTGTGCTTATGTGTGAAGTGAATCTTTCCTTTACGGTAAGCAATCAGCGTTGGTTCTCGAAAAACATCCCTTGCATCTAGGTGATGTATGTAGGATTTGCTGGCTTTCTTTAACAATGTTGTGGAGTTTTGGTAGAGCTGGGTCATACGTGACGACAAGGGGCACCCTATCGTTTCCTAATTTGTTCACGTATGTAATTAGTGCCTCGTTTCTTGTTGTTTTCCTCACTTTCATGATTGATTCTTTGATCAATTTGTTCTTGTACCCCCGGTCAAGTAGGACATTATGCAGTTCGCGTGCTCTCTTTTCAAAGAACTCGTTGTTAGAGCAGATACATATATATATATATATTTATTAAATACTCAATCACTGTTATTGCATTTCTGGCCTTCTGATTGGCTCCTTGCGCCCATGTTATCAGCTCATAACACGGATTCTGCCAAATATGGTAGATCATAACAGGGTAGTTTGTTCGTCGAGAGAGTGAAATTTGAAAAAGATGGCTAAAATCATTACGTAAAAACTTTGGGCCCTTCTAAATCAAACAAAAGTCAAGTCCATTAAATAATGCACGAAGTTTGGAACGAATTATTTAATGGGAAATGCCTGTAAATGTACCACAAATGCGACTGAACGAGAACTAAGTAAAGGCAGCCTGAAACAATTAATTTAAGCTTACGGGAAGATCCGCCGAAAACCGCAAATTAAGCTTAATTCTTCAAAACAATGAAAACCTATTTACAACACAAGTTAAAGCTTAGCCTATTCAGTATTGTTACCTTATATTTCGAAGAGTCTTGCCAATTCCAGCTGAACTAAGCTTTTAAAACCATCACAATAATTCAATAAATATCGGAGCATAAATACGGCAGTTCGTCAAGTGCTGACGGCGGGTACAATCAAAGATCACTTCACAGAGAAATTACCTTCGAAGATCACTCTTTTTCTCTCCATCCATGTAGATATTATTGAGGGTTTCCTTAATGTTCTTTACTTCAGTGAACTTGATTTCAGCTCAGTTCGTTTCAACACAATTAATTCTGTAGTCGCGCATGATTTGCTCGCCGTAAAAATAGTAAAACCCTTGCTTCGTTCAGCTCTCCGTTCAACTTGTAAAATGAATATAATGTTCAGCTCCACAATTATCTCGGATCTCCCCATTTTAAGCTAAATCATTTGCACAATTTTCCAGAATATACGAAACTTTAGAAGAAACAGAGCGAAGATTCGAAGAACATTCTGTCTTGCTCTCGGCTTTTCATTCAACTTGCCAACTTACACCGCGCCAGACATTTTGCCGCGGTTTTCAAATCATGCTTCATTTAGATCGAACTGAAAAATCATCCAGTCGATTTATAAATTTTTACAAAGTATAATACCGAAGGTTAACCTAAAGTTAGTGAAGTATTTAATAAACAATTATTCCATTCGCCCTTGTTGGATATGAAATGATTATAACCAATTCGGCGCGAAGCGCGCCTCATTGGTTATGTTATCATCTCATATCCAACGCGGGCTCATGGAATAATTGTTAAATATATATATAGTATGTGTGGAGTGGAGCAAACAGCGAACTTCTTACCATGTCCAAACTTTAATGTAAACGTTTCGCCCGTTCGGGCTTCTTCAGTACATATAACAGGATTAAAAATACTTGGAATAAAAATGTTTTTAAAAAATTGGGTCTTATATAAGCGAGAATACAATTCAAACAAATATTAAAAATTACAAACAATAAAATTCTTAATTACTGGTGAATAAAAATGAATGGCCTAGAGAAAGTGCTAATTAAAAGGTACCGGACCACTAGAGTATTACGCAATTACAAGGAAATTACAATGGAAGTAAATAAACAATATAGTTCGTAACAAATTCCTAACTCAAAGTCCTTGAACTAAAGCGTTTTCTAGTGTACAATATTACTCCAGGGTAACAGGATCTGAATAAAAAGCCTTTGAATGATTGATAACAAAATCCTAAAATTAAGCCCCTGAACTCCGGTATTGTATGCGGCTATACTCTCAGCCTTGTAACAAATTCCTTGATTAAGCCCTTGAACGATTATATAATTATATTCTTTGAATTTAACCATGATTACGTAAGAAGAACACCTGTGGGTAGTAGAAACAAAAGTATTTGAAAAAACTAAACGGAAATTTGTGGTATTAATTATATCTTATTCTATTCTTGGAGTTGAACTCAGATCTTTTATTCAAACCGTAAGGTTGAAGGGTGCAGAGTTGTGCACTCCAATAAGCTTCTCTTGTTAACAAGCGATGATCGAGGCTATTATTGTCACTAAAATTGCAAACTTGTTCGATGATAGCGAAATCAAAATCAGACAAAACATGAGTTTCTTTGTTAAAATGTATCGCGACCTCACAAGTGTTCTTCTTTGTACTCATAGCCGATTTGTGGTTGCGAAATCTGACTTTAAATTCGTTGCTTGTGGATCCTATATATTGAACATTACATTTATTACAAGTGACTAGGTAAATCACGTTCTTAGATTTGCAATGGAGATGTTGTGTGATGGGATAGATTCTGTTGGTGCTAGCGCTAGTGAAGTGATCGGATTCTACTAAAAAATTACGACAGAGATCGCATTTCCCTTTGCATTTAAAACAACCTTGTACATCTGTGTTATTGTAATTAGTGCGGCCACAATGAAAAGCTCCAGTACTCCACCCACAGTACTCCCGCTCCACGTAGAAGACAGAGGCAAATAATCTGGTTCAACCCTCCTTTCAGCAAGAATGTAGCAACCAACGTAGGAAAAACATTTCTACACCTCACCGCTAAGCACTTCCCCGCGAGCCACAGATACCACAAAATCTTCAACAAAAACACCATCAAAGTAAGCTACAGCTGCATGGACAATATGAGCACCATTGTAAAAAAACACAACCACAAAGTATTGAACCCCAAAACCACCACCACAGAAAACGGGTGCAACTGCCGAAGCAAGAAAAACTGCCCCTTAGACAACAATTGCCTCTCCACCAGCTTAGTCTATAAAGCCAGCGTCACCACAAAAGACGACACCGCAGGAAAAATCTACATCGGACTGACAGAAGGAACATTCAAGCAACGATACAACCAGCACACGCTCTCGCTCCGGAACAAAAAATACGCAAACAGCACAGAACTGTCGAAACACATTTGGACCCTAAAGGACAACAAGATAGAATACACGATCAACTGGTCAATTCTCACCACTGCAGCCGCCTACAACAACAAAGCAAAGCGATGCAATCTCTGCTCAGCAGAAAAATTTTACATAATCAAAGCCGATAACTCAACACTATTAAACAAAAGATCCGAACTCATTTCAAAATGCCGCCACGAAAACAAATACTATCTATCAAACTTCAAAGTAGACCCCACACGAAACACAATAGTATACTAATTATAAACTTCACACGCTGTAATATTACCATAAATTATTGTATATAAGGTATATTTTTCACCGTAATAAAATACTGTCTGACGATCGCCCCAAGGCGTGAAACTCGGAGTAACAGAAATCTTACGGATCCTCTTTGACTCGTAATATTAAGCTCTGCCCTAAAGCATTGAGCACTTTCGCTAAGCAAGATTTCAATTCCAGTTATATATATATATATATATATATATAGAACGGTTAAGAAGTTTCTTGAGCCAACGGAAGATGTCATACCAATAGGGATCCCAACGAGATACACAGTCCAAGCTTTGGTGGGTTAATAATAGTCCAGTTCGAAGATAAAACCAAAGACGGACAACCTTTGATATGTAAAAAATTTAAAAATCTTTACTAAAACGTTTCGGTCGTTTGACCTTCATCAGTTGTACAGAGTAATAACACAGAATATTGACCCTTATATATAATTACACGACGAACAATAAACAAAATCATGGCAAAAGATTATATAACAAATTGAAAAGAAAAATTAGAACAATAATACAAAATTAAAGGCAATTACATAATCGGACTAGAAATAGACAATACAGAAGCAAAAGGTACTAACGAATTACAAATATCACGTAAACAAGACACTATAATTCAAGCATAACAAAATCCCTTGGCTATCACAAGTCCATGAATATATATATATATATATATATATATATATATATATATATATATATATATATATATATATATATATATAATTCAGGTGATTTTTTTTCACAGGCGAATCCAAGATAGTGCTCTACAGTGAAGGAGCGGATTAAATCAGTAGATGGACTACTCAATTTTTGAGCACATATGGGTTTTAATACAAATAGTGGACGGAAAGTTTGTCCACTCATCAGTTAATCTCCATATACACTGAAACATCAGTAGAGGTCTACAACAATATATAATCGCGTAAGATAAACCGTTAAAATAAACCGTTAAAATTATAAACCGTTAAAATACATGCGCGCGCTTAATTGGCTGCGTAATCTGTCTTAATTATACATTAGAATGTACTTTCGTCGGTGTCTGCATGTTGATATGAGTTCATTGCGCTTGTTTAAGGTTGCCATGTGTGTGGCTTAGTTATTATAAAGTGTTTCTCTGTATTGCATAAATTGCATCGCTTGGTGAGATTTGTGTAAGGTTTGGCTTTGGAAAGGATTCTCCACGTGATTGTAAAGTCTTCCTGTTTATCCTTTAGTTGCCACAGGTGCACGTGCTTGCTAAGCTCAGTGTCATTCTTGCGTTTCTCATGCTTGAATGACATCTGGTGATTTTTCCATCTGGTTTTGAACTCTGTTGATGTCAATCCTACGTATGTCTCAGTCGTGTCTTTGATCGTGACCTTAGCTTGGTAAACAATTTCTTTTGACAAGCTTGTTAATTAATTAGTTAATTAATTTATGAGAAAATGCGTTACAGGACCGTTAACACAAAAGTTTAAAAATATGAAATAAATGATAACGATAGGTCAATAGCTAAACGGGAAATGTCATTAGTGCAGCTCGTCAGCCGCGAGGAATAAATAGACGCGACGAGCTGCACTAATGACATATTCCATTTAGCTATTGACCTATCGATCATTATCATCATCATCATCATCATTTCATATGTGTAAACAAGAAGTTCCGCTATAAAAGGTATGGCACCTCCCACATTTCACACCTTTCGGGTGCGAAATGCAAATGTGTGCTCTTGTAGTCGTGGCACGTTGTTGAGTCAAGCATCCTGCAAACTAAACATGCCTCAAAATCTCATGAAACTAAAATATATCATTAACAAAAATAAGATATAACTTGCTAATGTTAGACATTCTTAGAACAAAATGAAACAAATTTTATCTGTAACGTCGTACAAAAAGCGGAGGTTGTTTGTCAGCTGTTTACGCTTTGATGGTTGAGTGACAACTAGTTGTGAGAATAGCCAGGCCAGGACCCTTTTATACCGGACGCTTCTGTGTTAACGATCCTGTAACGTATTTACATATTTTGTTCTTATAGCCCCCGAAGAAGGTTTGTTTTCCAAACCGAGATATGGGGCAATATTAATTTTAAAATATATCCTACTTTTTTGTTTTAATATTCTACGTATAATATATTTTAATTGATATTCTTTCTCAGAACACGTTTCATTATAACTCGAGGTACTGGAATAATACAAATGGTTACAACCTTCCTGGAGGGGAGACTGGGTTTGATTCACAAGAGACCAAGTTACCGACCTACTGGAACATGCCCTTCTCCAAGATCTGTCTCGGAATGAAGATCGATGAACAGATCGAGTTCATTGTGATCAACAAGCAGGCCAACTCTCTGTACTCACTGATCGCTGACGGCAACTACCGCGCCACATCACTGGGTCGTAACACGTGGAAGACGCTGATTGGTTCGCAGGCCTCTTTACAGCTCTACTGTAACAGGGAAGGGTTCAATGCTGTTGGTGACAGGGAGGGTAATTCTAAAGCAAGAATCGGTTTCCTTGGTAACAACCAAAACGATTGCATCACCACTGACTCCAGAATCGGGTTTGGCACAGGAGGGAAGGTTGATGACTCCAACACGTGTGGAAACGAAGCTACAGGGTCACCAGATAATGGAGATAAACACATTAAAGCCATCGGATACATCTTGGTGCAGTAAGAAGAAATTGATAAAATAAGCAAAAATACATTGATCAACAAACGTCCTCTATTGAGCCTCCGGAGGGGTGTGTGTGTGTGTGTGTGTGTGTGTGTGTGTGTGTGTGTGTGGGAGCTTAATAGAAGGGAGCTAATTTAATTGTTCTAAGACACATCACATGCAGCGAGGTAGAGTCTAAGTCGGAGCCATGAAATTCCACGGCGAGTAAACAATTTTAATGACGGTTCAACACGTAACAACTGAAATACAGTAAGGCATATAATGACCAAGTCATTGTGCATTTTATAAACAACAGATTTAGATCGTCCATGAAATTACAAACTATTTTAAGGCGATAAACAATCGACAAAACCCTGAAGACGATGAAAACGATGCCAACCGATTATTACTAAATCTCACATACCTGTATCTCGACAATGGGGCGTACACATGTACATAAAACAGCAGTATCATCCTACTCGGAACTCGAGCAACGAGGAGACACTCTTCTTGTAACATGCACTTGACCGCCGCGCATGCATAATGACTTCACACTGTAAAGCCTGCTGGTTTTGACAAGCGACGCAAGCACAAGCGCAAGCAACATACGCAGACGCAGTAACGCGTTGATTTGTCCTAAACAAAAAGCACTGATGATCAACGCGTTACTGCGTCTGCGTATGTTGCTTGCGCCTGTGCTTGCTTCGCTTGCGAAAACCAGGCTTAACGAAACGGTAGCGCTTACATTGTACATTACATACTTATAATGCCCGTTCTTTTATTTGTTTGACTCGTAACTCACGGCGTTTATTGCTGCTCGCACGAATCCAAGAGAGCCTAACTTAAGCGACTTCAGGTATTATTTATCTTATTTTAAGTATAATTATAAGCTTTTAATGTTCACCTATGTATCTTGGCGTTGTTAGATAACTCTTGTGGCCGCCATTACCATACCATACAATACAATACAAATTGTATTAACCCTATTCTGCCTGGGCTTTTTTGTTTGTTGGTGAGCCTGGTTCACTGGGGGGGGGGGGGGGGGGCAGAAAGTGCTCCCCCTAGGTATCTCGAAAATGAAACTTATATGGTGTGTAAGCATCCAAATGTGTATATTTTAATGACAGCCACGTGTCAATTATGACGTCATATCACACCATAATGACGTCCTTCCTTTTAAAAATTCGCCATCTTGGATCCTTCATCTTGGATTTCTAAATTGTTCAGAAATGTCAAAAAATCTACAAATTTGATTTGAACAAATCACAAAAATAGGAGGATGCTACAACTGTAAAGATTTTGGAAGTGTTTCATGTCCCAGTTCCGCTTAAATGTTGTTTATGATTAGAGCAGTCATGAACCAATAACAACAGACACAGGTTTGGCATAATGGGGGACACCGCTCAGCGATTGGCGTGACAGACGACTTCCATTAAATTTCGTGACCTTTTAACGGCCTCACTTCTCACGGCACTACGAGCTGCAATAAGCCCGGAATAAGCAACAACGCGCCAGGCACTACGAGCTGCAAACAAGCAACGCGCCAACGAGGCAGGTCTAAACGCTGCGCTACGAGCTGAAACCTAAGGCCAGCAACGCGCAATTATCTTATGTACTGAACGACCCATGAAGCCTCACTTATCTCCCCAGCGGTGCTGGATCGGAGAAGACTATTGGCAGGTCGGAAATGCAAAACACAATCAAACTCAACAGTAAAACAAAGCTTGGGGAAGTCGCTGCGCAGACTTAACCATAACCAATCATGACAGATGATGTACACAAGCACCTCCTCGAGGGAGGGAGGGAGGGAATTCAAACGCAGATTACAGTAAATTACTAGCAATAGCCGAGATAACTAGAGAATATGACTTTGGACCTTGAACAGTGCTTTTTATAGCTAGACAGAGTTTGTGGCCTAAGCCAATGGAGTGTGTTGTACCATAACACAACTCGACACTACGTAATGTTCACGGGGACATGAATGTAGCTTTTACTAAAGTAACCATTCACGAAGCACGATCGAAAGTTTAACTAGACATCATTGCGACATAGCAAAATAAAGGTTATTCAAGGCTACTAAACAAAGAATATAATAATTTATAATATACTTACCACAGGATATCGCAATTTTGGACAATCTGATTGGTCCGCTACTCAAGGCATATGAGGCAATGTACCATACCTACCTTATTTAGGAAGCCCGCTAATTAAGATAAATGTCACATTTTCCCTCTATTTTTTCATTCCGTTCTTTCCCCAGTAATTTTTAATTGCAATATCCTGTGGTGAGTATATTATAAAACAATTATTCCACTCAATCTCGTCGTACATGAACTCATAGCCAACTCGGCTAAGCCTCGTTGGCTATGAGTTAATGTACAACTCGATTTCGTGGAATAATTGCAGGCCCGTAGACAGGATTTTGAATGGGGGGGTGCGTTAGAGATGAAAAGTTGGGATCGTACGAGCACCGAAGGCGCGAGCTACTAGGGGGGTACGGGGGCATGCCCCCCCCCCCCCGGGAAATTTTGAAAGATTAGGTTGTCTGAGACTGCATTTCGTGCATTTTGAAGGCAGTATGATATGAAACCAGGCAGACAGCCAAAGCGAACGTAAAAACATGAATATTTCGGGAACTGAAAAAGAATACTAAAAATACATATTGCAGACCTTCGATTAAGGACACTTTTTAGGCCAAAGGAGTGAATATTTAGATGAAGAAAATGACTCGCTTGATGTTGTCTTTGTTGATGATGATGATGATTATTATTATTATTATTATGAAGACGATATGTAAACACGTTCAAAGCTGCGATTGTTTTGATTCAGACTTCATTTTCAAACTACACCTGTCCAGTTATCGAATTAGAGCACAAGCACTACTATTTCACTACTATTTCACTTTCTTTTAAACGGTCGGTCCACTATAGGTGGACCTCCACAGCCCGTGGGGGGGGGGGGGGGGGGTTAGGGTTAGGGTTACATCTGGCTATGTAAAACTTTATTAAACGGCCTGTCAAAACTTGGTTTCCTTGGAAACACCAAGTCGCATGATCAAAAAATTTAAGCAACAAATTGTTGCCAGACAATTTTTAGGAAAATTCACAAAGTTTGGCTACATTTGTTTTTAGTATACGCTCTTTAAGCCCGTAACAATAGTTTTGAAATCAGTGCGGTCACTTTCAGCTCCCCCCAGGTAGAATGGAACCATTCAGACAAATTTATATGATATAATAAAAGTTATTATACAAGTTAAATCGTGACTGTAACGTCGTCTTTGTAATTTCACAACAACTTACGTTGTCGAGATAAATAAATAAATACATAAATGCTGATGTAACATAAATGTTGTACAGTATATTTGAACCGCATGGTAGAAGCAAATGTCAAAATGACTGAAAAACAATAACTTTAAATTTAATTGTTTACTTTAAGGTATACTAAAAGTATTTAGAGCTGTCTATAATTAATAAATAAAGTCAAATACTTGGAATTTGTTTATTTTAGCTTTTATGCGTTTTTTTTTTATGGCGATTTGAAGCGTGTGAGAGCTAGCAGTCTTGGGACTTCAAAGTTTTTGACTCGCTTCGTGATTACTGATATTGTAACAAGGCAGGCAACTTCGAGCAGTTTTGGACCGACAAATTCCGTACCTCCCCTCGAATTTTGCCATTAAGAAATAAACATTTATTCGATTCGATTTCCTTGGAGCTCCCTGATCTCGAAAGAACAGTCCTCGAACTGCAATATGACCTTAATCAAGAGAGGATGATCTAAGAGAACACATCCCCATGCCCCATGATAGTTTTTTTTCAATATATTTTAAACTTCGCGCCATGCTGTGAAAGTTATTTTAGTTCTCGTCCCCATGGTCGCGCGGCCAATGATCAGAGGATCCGATGTCATTGCGAATATTTGTCTCGCCGTCGTGTTGACGTCCATCTACTGAAATCGTAAATCGAAATTTAAAGATGTGATCGCGTTTCTCAGTGTGTTTTGTCATCCCGAACTGACCAATCAGGTGTCTTCCTTAAAATAGCCGCGCAGTATGACCACGCGCTAAAATTAGATTGAAAAAAAGTTATCATTGGAAGAAGCCCATGTATGGGGGATGTGTTCTCTTAGATCATCCTCTTTAGGCCTCTCCCCAATCCCCCCGCCAGTTTATCAGTCGCCGATCTTAGCGATTCGCGCGTATTTTCTCGTCGCTCCACCACTATCCGAACGCCTGGAATAGGGCATTGTAGAGAGGTGACTGTTGTTGGGAGTTTTCAGGGTCGGGACGGAACTTGTGAGGTGTTGGGAGAACACGAAAAAGCGATTGATTCACAAGCTTTAGATTCCGAGTGTAGATTCAGACTCAGCGAACGCACCGCAGTATTTCGTTATTTTCTAAAAAGGACTTATATTATAGAATTATAATTAATAATTAATATCATTGTCAAAACACGGGAAGGGGTGAATTGACTCGATATAAATGAATGCACCAACATAATGAATATATGTTAGTCCATCATCATCATCATCATCATCATCATCGTCATATGAATATATGTTAGTGCATACTTACGTACTACTACATAAAACGACAAATACATAACTTGAGTTGAAGTTTGCAAATATTACCACCTGCATTCAGACAAACATGTCGTGTTTAAAAGAATAATTAACCTATGAAAAACATTATAACTGTTAATTTCAACAAAGAAGTTAAGCCGCAAATATAAAGGGGCTCTTTCTTTCATAAATAGTTAATAGATAACTGGTGACAGATTAACTACTATTGGCTAAAAAGGACAAATGTAATATGAGCTTCAAATGTGTTAAGTTGAGCATTAACGTATATCGAGCTCTATATTACCCCAGCACCTGCAACGCAGGCTACGAGTCGAAAGCAAAGAAGAAAAGAAGAACTTCTCATTGGAATTTACTCCATCAGCACAACTATCGCGACACAATTCTCAACTTCTTTACCATGTTTTCCGTTTTTATTTGGCTCATTTTATTGAAACTGTGCTCTGTGATACCCAAGACTACCTGTTCACATGGTAAGTTCAGGTCGATCATAAAATAGGGAAAATAGTATTTTATTATTACCGCGGGTATTTACTGATAAATAAGTGTTCGGAAAAGCTTATCACACAGCTATTTTCTGTTCTTCCATTCTTTCTTTCAATGCCTCGCGGATTTACTTGGAAGACGCCGCGTATTATACATCAGGTTCAATACGGGAAGAATAGTGTAATATATTTATAATATAGTTCCTTTCTAAAGGAGTTTATCAACTAAAAGTAAATTAAGCTCATAATAATATTCAGTCTGCTATTAATCATTGCGTTATATTTTTATAACAGCAAAATCGGACAGTGCACACGAGTTAATTAAACCCGCACGCAATATAAACAGAATTCGGAGGAAGGAAGGAAGGAAGGAAGGAAGGAAGGAAGGCGAAAGGACCGCCGTCCCTCGCGCTTCGCGCTCGTGCCTAGTTGCTCGCACTTCGCTCTCTTCAATCGCAAAAGAGCGAAGCGCCTGAGGAGGAGGCTGACGTGGATGTGCTATATACATCCCGAGTTTCATCATCGTAGCTTCAATACGAAATCTTCTTCTCCGGTTCAAAACCGATTAGCAGCCGACACGCGGACACTTTTTTCTGGCTCCGAGGCTGTCTGCTTAAGATACTAAATTGAACTGAATTCTAGGTGATACAAAATTTCTAAGTGGAAATGATGTATATTCACAAATAAATACATTGCCCGATACATTTTTTTTTCTTCAGATATTGACGAGTGCTCTGAAGCAACACACAACTGCAGTGCTGATGCGATGTGCAACAATACCAAGGGATCATTCAACTGTACTTGTAAACCTGGATATGGTGGAGATGGACGGGAATGCAAAGGTTATTTTTGCACTCCTATGGAAAAAAAAAACATATTGATGATTACTGCATTCATATAGGTCTTCTGGACCAAATTGTTAATAACTATAACTTAAAATATGTGAAATTTATTTTCAGATGTTGACGAATGTGTTACAGGAACACACAACTGCAGTGCTGATGCTGTTTGTAACAATACCAAGGGATCATTCAACTGTACTTGTAAACCTGGATATGCTGGAGATGGACGGGAATGCAAAGGTAAATTTTTGCATTGCATAATATTTACATTAATATAGGTATTCTGGACCAAATTGTTAATAAGTATAGCTTAAAATTTATTTTAAGACATTGACGAGTGTACTGAACAAACGTATGACTGCAGTGCTGATGCAGTGTGCAACAATACCAAAGGATCATTCAACTGTACTTGTAAACCTGAATATGTTGGAGATGGAAGAAAATGCAAAGGTAGATTATTTCGATGTTCTTGAAATAACATTATTGATGATTACATAATAATCGGTTGATATATATTGGTCTTATCGGAAAATTGTAACTTTTACAAGTAAAAATAAGTGAAATGTATTTTCAGATATTGACGAGTGTTGTGAACACATAATTGCAGTTTATACCATGAGCTATAGGAGATGTGGGTTTTGACTAAATAAAAGCAAATTACTTACAAAGAAGTAGTCCTTTGTCTTTAATTGCCATCTTAGCCGACTATATACATCATGTATTTGAGGCATAATAACCACAGCTTTGTATCCATTCGATCGCCTCCGAGTTCAATAAAGCTTGGTTACCAAAGTATCGTAACAACAGTGAAGAAACACATATCGAATGGATACAAAGCTGTGGTTATTATGCCTCAAATACCCAATGTATAGTCGGCTAAGATGGCAATTAAAGACAAAGGACTACTTCTATTTGTAAGTAATTTGCTTTTATTTAGTCAAAACCCACGTCTCCTATAGCTCATGTTTATACCTTAATGTTGTTTGCAACATTCAATCGTACTTGACAGCCATATGGATACCATGGATAAAAGGGATTACAAATTTAAATTGCACTGTTCTCGGTTTGACGTACAAATGCAGTGGCGATAAACAAATAACTTTACTAAATCTGCTGAATAATGTTGTCTTAATTTATTTTATTAAGTAAATAAGAATAAGTCTTTTTTTCTCTTCAGACATTGATGAGTGCGCTGAAGGAACACACGACTGTAGTGCTGATGCTGTTTGCAACAATACCAAGGGAACATACAACTGTACTTGTAAACCTGGATATGCTGGAGATGGACGAGAATGCAAAGGTACAATTATATTTTTGTCAATGTTCCTGAACTAATTTCATTGATAATTACTGAATAATTTTCACATATATTTTGGTCTTCTTGGCAAGACTATCAATAACTTTATAACTTAAAATAAGTGACATTTTTTCAGATATTGACGAGTGTGTTGCAGGAACACACAACTGCAGCGCTGATGCATTGTGTAACAATACCAAGGGATCATTCAACTGCACTTGTAAACCTGGATATGCTGGAGATGGACGAGATTGCAAAGGTAGATTATTTCGATGTTCTTGAAATAACATTATTGATGATTACAGAATAATCGGTTGATATATATTGGTCTTATCGGAAAATTGTTAAAAACTACTTTTTACCAGTTATTTTCAGATATTGACGAGTGTTGTGAACACATAATTGCAGTTTATACCTTAATGCTGTTTGCAACAATATCAAGGGGTCATTCAACCGTACCTGTCAGCCATATGGATACCATGGATAAAAGGGATTACAAATTTAAATTGCACCGTTCTCGGTTTGACGTAAAAATACAGTGGCGATAAACAAATAACTTTACTAAATCTGCTGAATAATGCTGTCTTAATTTAATTTATTAAGTAAATAAGAATAAGTGTTTTTTTCTCTTCAGACACTGATGAGTGCGCTGAAGGAACACACAACTGCAGCGCTAGTGCTGTTTGCAACAATACCAAGGGATCATACAACTGTACATGTAAACCTGGATACTTTGGAGATGGAAAGAACTGCAGTACCTGTAAGGGTGTATTTTTCGGAATTTATGGTATTTAAAATAAACATACAAGTATGGCTAAGAATTCCAGTTGGCAGGAAGCTGACCAGTTGGCTATTTTACACTGAATGTAGCCGAGAACAAGTCCAGACAGTGGCAAGACGGTCGGAAGGCTAACTTTGAACCTGTGACCTCCAGAGTACAGGACTTAAGCTCCATCGAAGGCATTCTCGTCCCCATAGTCCGCGATCCTTTTGGTCAGCACCAAGAATCTCGGACTCTGGCGGGGTTTTGATTGGCTGTTAAAACAATAAACAGGCAAAAGACAAGAGAAAGCAAGTACTCTGCGCAAGCTCAGAAAATCGATACCAGCTAGAGGTCGTGATTTCTTGGTGCTGACCAAAAGGATCGCGGACTCTGGGGATGAGTATGCCTCGAAGTATCTCAAATCAATCCCTTTATATCACTGCGCATTCTTACTGCGCATAATTTCGCGGGTAATCAGCGCGCGCTTATAACATATTTATTTGTGACAGATATATAAGAGGAGAGAAAATTTATTTTTATAGCTTCCCCTACTCGTTTTCCTTGTACAGTGGTTTCGCTTTCAAGCCTGAAGTTTTTTTAACCAAACGAGTAATAAGTTTTGCTTTTCTCATACATGTATCATCCCTTAGTTCTTCAAAATATTTATTTGAAGTGAGTTAATGATTCCTTATACTTCTATTTTTGCAGCTTCGTGTAAGGAAATTCATGACAGGAATGTGTAAGTGAAAGATGCATAAGTCACAGTGCAAATGAAGTAATGATGTTTCAGTAAACAATAGCCAATCGTCTATTTTAGTTGTGACTGTTTTTTCATTTTCAACAATGATTTTCATTAACAGAAACGTATGAAATACAGCCGTTTTCTGACAGGTATACAAGAGAGCTATTCAGGGCTCTGCAGAGCTCTGCATGGTCTGCAGGGCTCTGCAAGGATCTTAAAATTAATAGAGCTATTATGGTACATGAGGGATATGTTAACCCACTGAAAGCGAATGCATTATATATCGTGCACGTGGCTTTATTATTTTATAATAAGTTGCATGTAGGTATGATTTCACTCATATATCACACTTCTCACTTTCTTTCATCTGGTTGTTGTTCATGTTGTTGTGAAATTTTATTTTGTTTTAACAATATCGGTTTTATCGACTAGCGTATGCTTAATCCACCCACCATAGTTTGGTTCTGGTTGACAATAACCTTCGATTGTAACAGCTGTCTTAGACATTTTAGTTATATTAACTTAAGTATGTGCTTATAGGTGTTCCGACTGTCGCCTGGTTAACTCAGTTGGTTGG
>MU827930.1:0-25566 GCA_029204205.1 Desmophyllum pertusum
GGGGGGGGGGGGGGGGGGGGGGGGGGGGGGTGGTGCAACTCGTAAAAATATATAGCAAATACTACATACGTAAGCGGACACCCTCAGGAAGCCAAAAAAGTGTCCACAACTGGAGCTGGCCACTTATGGGAATGATTCTCGTAAGCGATCACTAGCAGTATAAGGGATTGGTGGACGCTTACGAGAACTTGTACCACTCACACTAAACAGTATCAATGTAAAAGAATACTGATAAAATGAATGTTTGTTTTATTGTCTTATGCAATGCCGATTTGGGGCCAAAAAAAAAAGGATTACCGTAGTGAAATGAATATTAACAGTCTCGCTGCAACAAAAAATGCAGTGATGCAGTTCACAAATATTTATGAATGTCAGCTAATAGGATTGTTCCTTTGGGGTGTCCACTTATGGAGCTAATAAACGACAGAAAAATCCAAATCGTACCCCTCGAAAGTTTCCGCGGCTGCTTACGGAATGGCAGCTTACGGGAATGTGTAAAAAAATAATACAGAGTTTGTATGAGAGTTCAAACTGGGTTTTGTCAAGGCGGCCGTAAAATAGAGCTGTCCGCTCAGAGAGCTTTGACTGTATGTATATTGTGTTGTTCCAGAAGGTTTTTTGGTTTCAACCCCCAACCCCACTGGAAATTTCAAACTTGCCTTCCAAAATTTTGGATTGGAGCCCCGTGTGGGTGTGGATATTTTCTGGAAGTGGAAAAGTCTGCACATTCCTTATAGTCAGGCACTGAGTTATGCTAATAAGGATTAGCAAGGCCGTAACCTGTAAACTCCTGTTTTTACGGCTGAGTATGCTTGATGGGACATTGATGTTACGGGTGAACTTGCCTGTTGTGGGTATAATTCACTTACAAAGCAACAAGTTTGTTACGGTGTGAATATCCAAAGCAACAGGTGACTCAAAACTTAATGACAGCTACAAATGAACAAAAGAACTTGTTTTGTAACTTTTCAGTGAGGCTTTCTGTTGATATTTTCGTCCTTCAGTTTTGTCGTCAAGTAATCTCAAACTCCACAAAAACATTAGCAGTGAAAAAACTTTTATACAAGATAAAATTAATTAAAACCTCGATTGACATTTAATGCAGGATTCAGTGTTATCATCTTTCGAACAACCAGGCCCTGAAGTTTAGTTGACAGTTAATTTGCAAAATATTGCTGTCTTGAGGGAAAAAAATTGGTCAAATAATATTAATCAAAGACAATCTCTTTTTATCCAAACTACAACTATATCTTACTGTTTGTTGGCTCGCAAGAGCTGTACATGAATATGTCTGTCACTTTTTTTGGGGGGGGAGGGGAATATTCTGCAATGTTTTCTTCAGTCATCATTAGTTACATAATTGTAAGTTTCCATATGTTTTACCTTGTCTGAATTACAAAGCAGAAAAAAAACATACTGGCAATGCAAATTAATCAGTGCAAGGAAAGTGTTGTTTTGTCTAAGTATTATTATCACAGATACATAGACTGTTGGGTTGAGAAAAATAAATTTTAAAACTATGACAAAAGTTATTTAATTTCAGAAATATTGTTTTCAGCCTGTGCTGCGTAATGTAAATATGACATGATATTCATGGGATATAAAAATGTACAATTTATGAATGGAATGTATAAAATAATATGTACAGCATGTATATATCATGTAATTTATTATTAATTATTATAATGTTTCTACTGGTGAAGGTATTGCTATACACATGTATTGTATACAGTAGAAAATGTAGACCTATATAAGCTTGTATAGGATTGGGTAATTTCCTGGAATTATCCATTAATAAATGCAGTATGGACATGAAAATGTGAGTGTCTTATCCCTTTAAAATGTAATGGATACGTTAAGTTTAATAATATATAAACTTCGGCGACGGTTTTTGACAGAATTCAAAGCATTTTCAATATTTAATTTCTGATTTCACTTGCTTTCATTGATAAGACATGTAGCCCCAGGTCCTGAAAAAAAATGCTTCTTTCGAGTGTTCTGAACTGAAGAGCCCTAATTTTGATGTTGCAATAGGCCCACTTTCTCGTGGTCATTTTCGCACGCATTGCCACTTTAAAGTTTACTCTGTTAAGGCCATGTCATTTTTCTCTTATTAATCTGTTCTCGGTTGAAAGCGATTGTTGTACCAAGCAATAGTTAAGGAGATCTGGCCCAGAGAAAAAAACCTGGCTGCGATAAGATTTTCCGTGTAATATTTGCTGGCGCGTCATTTCATTCACTTATTATTTTACAGATCAGAGCAATGTAATTGAAAAACCCTTGAAGATACTCGAAATTTCATTCTTTTTATATCACTGGAATTTTTCAGACGTCAAAAGTAGCCAAATAATGGACATATTAAGGAAGACTAAGGTAAGTGTGATGCAATTTTGACCGTTTTAAAAATAAACAGTGTTCAGCAGTTTACGTCTCTTTGTTGAGCCATGCCACTTTAATTAGTAGTTTCTGTTCACAAGCCGCTTCCTTGATGAACTACCTATTATCAGAAAAATGGGATTTCATGTACCAAAGCCCATGACAAAAGTCTCGGGTATTCGAAGAAAAATATTTTTTTGGAAAGAAATTGAACTTCTCTGTAGCAGCTGTACTGTTAATTGCTTTACGTCTTGCAAAAATACGTTTGCTTTAAGCGGCAAAAATAAGCTAAATTCAGCTCTATAACAACTTTTCACTGTTACCTTGATTATTAGTTTTTGATTTTTTAAGCTCAGGAATTCTTTCAAGTAAAATAAAAATGAAGTTTACGAGTTAGGAGTTATTTTTTAACCCCCTCTTCGGTCGATGAATTGGTCTTTGCTCCCGTTTTCAATCGCCAAAATTATCTTACAATGCAAACAAAATTACACTTTTACATTCAAGCCAAACTTACTTATGGATTGATAAACGGTAAACTTCGCTCTTGTGTTGAAGTTCCGTATAATAACGAAGGACAATGTCAGGAAGGCAAAAACTTTCTTCTACTTCTCCACAAGTTTCGCAGTTCAATCGTCTGCCACTTTGACTCGCCGCGTTGTCTTGTAGATTTCTCAAGCCCACGTCGTGTTTCTCTTTATGCTGACTTAATTTCTCGGTCGCCAAGTTGAAGTAATACCTAATGCATTATCATTTCGCACATCACCCCCCTCCGATCGCAGTCATACAGCGGTTGTTTTCGTTGTTCTTTAAGAAACGAACGATGAACATTCAATGAAAAATTACAGCCTTCGGTCGGACGCGGCGGCCGCCCATCTCTCGTTTTCCCGCGGTTCGAATAAAATTCCCCTTGATAAAAACAGAATTGTGCGCATGCGCTACATTAGATCTCCTTTGTTCACAGGCCACGCGTTCCAACCTCGATTCCAGGCTCTACTCTCCTTTTCCTCACCTTGTCGATTGAGTCAGAGAGAAACCTGGTTGCGGCTCCGTCTACGTGACCCACACAGATTCTGGGTGGTTTAAATGTTATTTCGTTACGCTTCGAACGGGACGGGCGGGGTGTGGCTGGAGATGCAAAAGGGATCGAGGCCCCAGGGACTGGCCCTCGGAAGCGAAGTCGGGGACCCGACTGAGAGTGGTAGGTGCTTGGACGGTTTCTATGGAAACCGACACCACAGCAGAGACCCTTTACACCAAGTCACACTGACCGATGTCAGTGGAGAATGTAAACGAGACGGAGGGAGAAAGGGAAAGGATAGAAGGGACAAGGGAGCGAGCTGGTGGAGCGACGGAAAAAAAAACAAAAAAAAAAAAAAAAAAAAAAAAAAAAAAAATAAAAAAAAAAAAAAAAAAAAAAAACTACGCAACGATCGGACTGCATGTGTACGCTGACAGCAGCGAACCTAGTTCGACGATTGACACCAGGCGAAGTGCCCTCCTTGGGGAAATCCCGAGCGAGGCTGCGCCGGGCCGAGGCTTCGGGCGCTGCGTTCCAGGCTTTCGCTCCCACTTTCCATATCAACTTTCCGACCGGGAATCAATAATTGGACTGGCCATTTATATTGTATTCGTTACGCTTCGAACGGACGGCGGGGTGTGGCTGGAGATGCAAAGGATCGAGGCCCCAGTGGGACTTGCCCCCGAAGCGAAGGCGGGCGACCCGACGGAGGGGTAGGTGCTTGGACGCGTTTCAACTATGGAAACCGACACCAAACTGACAAGCCAAAAGGCGAGGGAAGGCTCCCAAGCACTCTAAGTGGGGGCCAGGTCCCCTGTAGTCCTAGACTTTGCATTACCATCGATAGCAGTGTAAGCGAGACACGACCGAACGATAGGAGTGTCAAACACGGCAAGGAATGACTACCCGGGTAGGCCGTATAACGATGCTGAGAGCGGCAGTGAGCGGACTGCAATGAACCTGAAGCAGCGGCATGAGCGACTGCAACGATCTGAGAATGGTGTGGCCCGACTGCAAAGATCCTGAGAGAGGCGTGAAGCGACTGCAGAGGAAACAGAGAAGCGTGTGTGAGCGACTACAACGATCCTAGAGAGCGACGTGAGCGAAACGAACGATCCTGAGAGCGGTGTGAGCGACTACAAACGATCCTGAGAGCGGTTCGTGAGCAAACTGCAGCGACCGAAGAGCGGTGGGCCCGAGTGCAAGATCCTGCAGAGCGAAACGTAAGCGACTGCAGCGATCCTGAGAGCTTGCCTGAGCGACGTAACTATATTTCGAGAGGTCGACGTGAGCGACTGCAAACGATCCTGAAAGCGACTGTGAGCGAACTGCAATCCGATCCTGAGAGCGGTCGTGCCCGACTGCTAAACCCGATCCTGAGTTAGCGGTGAGTACCTTTGACTGGACAACGATACTGAGAGCGGGAGCCGGACTGCAACGATACATGAGAGCGGACTTTGTAACGATACTGAGAGCGACGTGAGCGACTGCAACGATACTGCAGAGCGGTGTGCAGCGACTGCAATACGATACTTTGAGAGCGGCGTGTAGAGCGACTCTGCCCAAACGATACTCGAGAGCGACGTGAGCGGACAGTAACGATACTCAGAGAGCGACGTTGAGCAGACTGTAACGATACTGAGAGCCCGGTTCAGTGAGCGGACTGCAACGATACTGATGAGCGGACTGCAACGATACTGAGAGCGACTGCAAACGATACTGCAGCAGGCGATCGTGAGCAGATTGTAACGATACTGAGAGCGGTGTGAAGGACTGTAACGATATGAGAGCGACTTGCAACGCACATGAGAGCGGTGGAGCGGACTGCAACGATACTGAGAGCCGGCGTGAGCGACTTTGCAACGATACTGAGAGCCGGGACGTGAGCGACTGCAACGATTACTGAGAGCGGTGTGAGTGACTGCAAACGCATACTGAGAGCGGACTCGTGAGCGACTGTAACGATACTGAGAGCGGCTTCTCTGTGAATGCTGACTACTGCAACGATACTGAAGAGCCCCCCCCGGGTTGTGAGCGACTGCAAACGCTCACTGAGAGCGTGTGAGCGACTGTAACGATACTGAGAGCGGGTGTGCCCGACTGCAACGATTTACTGAGAGCGACGTGAGCGACTGCAACGTACGAGCAGCGGACTTAACGATACTGAGAGCGAACGTGAGCGACTGCAACAGATACTGAGAGCGACGTGAGCGACTGCAACGATACTGAGAGCGGTGTGAGCGCACTGTAAACGATCCTGAGAGAGAAGTGAGCGACTGCAAAACGATACCTGAGAGCGACGTGAGCGACTGTAACGATACTGAGAGCGACTGTAACGATACTAGAGAGCGACTGCAACGAACGGAAGCGACGTGGAGCGACTGCAAACAGGATAATGAGAGCGGGTTTCTCGTGAGCGACATGCAACGATCCTGAGAGCGGTTTAGTAGTGCCCGCTGCAAAGATCATGAGAGCGGTGTGCCAGACGCCAAAGATACTATGAGCGGACGTGAGCGACTTAACGATATGAGGCGGTGTGAGCGACTGGTAACGATACTGAGAGCAGTGTGGCCCGACTGCAACGATATTTTGAGAGTTCTCGGTTGTGTGAGCGACTGCAACGATACTGAGAGCGACGTGAGCGACTGTAAACGAACTGAGAGCGGTGTGAGCGATACAAAACGATACTGAGAGCGATCGTGAGCGACTGTAACGATACTGAGAGCGACGTCGAGCGACTGCAACGATACTGAGAGCGGGTGTGAGCGGACTGCAACGATACTGAGGAGCGACTGCACGGATACTGAGAGCGACTGCAAACGATACTGAGAGCAACTTGTGAGCGATTGTAACGATAATGAGAGCGGTGTGAGCGGACTGTAACGATACTGAGGCGATGGCGACTGCAACGATCTGAGAGCGGTGTGAGCGACTGCAACGATCGGAGAGAGACGCGAGCGATGCAACGATACTGAAGAGCGGACAGGTGAGCGGACTGCAACGATACTGAGAGCGGTGTGAGTGACTGCAACGGATACTTGAGAGCGACAGTGGGCGACTGTAACGATACTGAGAGCCGTGTGAGCGACTGCAACGCTACTGAGAGCGGTGTGAGCGACTGTAACGATACTGAGAGCGGTGTTGCCGACTGCAACAGATACTGAGAGCGACGTGAGCGGACTGCAACGATATCTGAGAGCGACGTGTGAGGCGACTGCTAACGATACTGAGAGCGACGTGAGCGACTGTAACGATACTGAGAGCGGTGTGAGCGACTGTACACGATACTGAGAGCGTTTAGTGAGCGACTGCAAAAGATCCTGAGAGGCGGTGTGCCCGGACTGCCAAACGATACTGAGAGCGGGACGTGCGCGACTGTAACGATACTGAGAGCGACTGCAAACGATCCTGAGAGCGGACTGACAACGATACGGAGAGCGACGGGGTGGGAAAGCGACTGTAACGATAATGAGAGCGTCGTGAGCGACTGCAACGCTCCGGAGAGCGGTGTGCCGACGCAAAGATCCTGAAGAAGGGGAGGGCCTACTGCCAAAGATCCTGAGAGCGACGTGAGCGACTGTAACGATACTGAGAGCGGTGTGAGCGACTGCAACGATACTTATGAGCCTCGGTGTGCCCGACTGCAACGATACTGAGAGAGACGTGAGCGAACTGTAACGATACTGAGAGCGACGTGAGCGACTGTAACGATAATGAGAGCGAGTGTGAGCGACTGCAACGATACTGAGAGCGACTGTGAGCGACTGTAACGACCTGAGAGCGACGTGAGCGACTGTAAAAACGATACTGAGAGCGAGAGGCTTACAAAACAGGAGAAAATAAGATTGTGAGCGACTGCAACGCTACTGAGAGGCGACATGAGCGACTGTAACGATACTGAGAGCAGTGTGCGCGACTGCAACGATCCTGAGGAGCGGTGTGAGTGACGGCAACGATCCCGAGAGCGGACGTGAGCGACGTGCAACGAACGTGGGAGCGATGTGAGCGACTGCAACGATCTGAGAGCGGTGTGAGCGACTGCAAACGATCCTGGGAGCGACGTGAGCGACTGACAACGATACTGAGAGCGTCGTGAGCCGACCTGCAACGAATCCTGAGAGCGGTGTGCGCGACTGCAACGATTTTCCTGAGAGCGGTGTGCCCGACTCAAAAGATCGTGAAGAGTTGAGGGCAGCGAACCGTGAGCGCAGTGTGTGTTGATGTAGCGATCCTGAGAGCGGCAGATCCTGAAAGCCTGTTGGATGGCCATAGCTGAACATTGGGACTGATACCAGGGCGTTGAGTTTGACCTTCTCGTGTTTCCCGAAGCGTGCGAATGGACAGCGACGAAGACACAAATGTGCAGCGTGACCGTGACGAAAGGACTGTGTGAAAGTGATGAACGAACCGACACAAGGCGCGAACGATATCGGACGAACGATCCGGCAGCTTGAGGCAATCAACGAACGGCTTGCATGAAATGGGGGCAGTAACCGTCGGCTCTAATCCGGCCTGGAGGCTGCTCTGGGACGCCGACTGGAAGCCGAAATGGACCGTAAGCGGAAAACTTTTCATTCATTGATCCGTTCATTCATGCATTCATTCATTATTCATTCAGCGACATGGGTATATAAGATTGAGCATAAGAGCTCTTAAAGATGGCTATTAAGAGCAATCAAAACAACTTGAGGAGCCGTCTTTGAGCGAGGGTTTGTCGACGTTCCATGCGAACGGACCCGGCAGTTAGATAAAGGCACTCCACGGCTTGACTGGTTCATTATGCGTTGTGTGACAGCACGCGGTCAGGGAACTAAGGACTGAAACAAAAAATGCGAAGAAAAAAAAGCGTACGACGAAAAAAAAAAAAAAACTAAGCAACGATCGGAATGCATGTGGTGACTGCCCATGTGTACGCGATCGGACAGACCAGACGCTAGCGACGATATGAAACCAGGCGAAGTGCCTCCTGAGGAATATCTCCCGAGGAAGAGTTCCGTGAGGGCCTGTGCAAGCCGGGCCGAGGGCTCTGGGACTGCGTTCCAGGCTTTCCGCTCCACTTTCCATTAACTTCCGCCAACAATATTGACGGCCATAAAAAAAATATATTCGGAGGGAGGGGTGGTAGAGGGTTAGAGTTGTTGCTGTGGACAAATCTAACGCATGAGAGGGTGAGAGCGTTGACTCTGAGTCGCAACTCGCAGGACGCAGAGAGTCTCAAACAACTCGCAAGAAAAGAAAGCACCAAAAAGTTTGTACATATGCTTACATGTGGTTATTCAAGCTTCTACAGGCTATTGCCAGGCCGAAGATCACTGCGATAATCTTTTCTCGGAAACTGCCTGCGTAATTCTCAGGACTGCACAACTACGACGATCGATCGGACGTTTTACAACGGAATTTGTCCACGGAGAAAGCCGATCATTTCAAGAATTAGAGGAATTCACTGCAAAAACTGCCGTTTGAAAAAATTATCCCTGTACAGTCTTGACATATTATTCGTGCCGTACAAGTTTGTGATTTTCAAGGAACCGCTTCGAGCGGTTGTTGTTGTAGATTTTTTGACACAAGAAAACTATATTATGGTCAAACTAACACAGAATCAGTTAGCGAAAATAGTAAGCTACTCAGTTTATCCTAAAATTTGGACTATTTCGCTCCAAATGAATTTGTAAATGAATGCCGTTGTGTTTTAATTAGTGGCACTTCGCAGGGTCCAGCTGTGAACGAGCTCGCCAAGCTTATTGTTGTTTTCAATGTTGGTTTGAGACCAAGGTGTCTGGTTTTACATCGATCGTTTAGCTTTACGATCATGAACCTGTCTACTTAGTGTAAAAGTGAATCTGAAGTCGATGGTTCATCGTTATATTAAATGAGCCGGTAGCTTATAAATTTTGTGTTCGCAAGGCGAATTTTCCATTCTCGTAATTTTCGCGCCGCTGCTTTTGTGGCTCGAAAATATCCGTCACGTATACATTTTCATGTCATGAAGTTTTAAAGAATAAAAACAAACGTTCCATACAAATAGCCTGTTTCACTTTTAACATAATCTTGCCGTATAAAAATGCTGTTCCATTTTGAACCAACTCGATTTGTCCCTTCGATCCCTGGTTAGTGATTATTGTTCACCTGACAAAACGGCCTCAAAGACCCACCCTCCCTGAGGGTTTATTGTTGTGCCGCCATAGTCACGTGACCGAGCCGCAACCAGGGTCTCTCCTACGTCAACGACAAGGAGGAAAAGGAGAGAGAGCCTGGAATCGAGGTTGCCACGGTTCCCGCTGGCCTGAGCTGGGCATCGATCTCTCACTCACTCACTCTACTCACTCACTCACTCACTCACTCATCCTACTCCTCGTCACAGAGGGCAAAGTTTTCAACGTCCGTGCCAAGCGCCTACCCTATAGTAGCGCTCAACACATTTGCCGCCCCAGGCACACTCCAGGCCGATGCATATACAGGGGCGGCCCGTATATGTGCATTTATTGCTTTCCATCCCATGGCAACGCGCTCACGGATTTTAGCTTTGATTGCTTCGGTAATATCACACGCGGATTGTCCCCCTGGAGTGGATAGGGGCTCACTGCTGGGCCTGGGTAACGCTGGGGACTCGAACTCTTAATACTCTACAGCATCTCTTCTATGAGGTCATCCATAGTCGCCTTGTTGCCGGGCGGATATACCCCATGGCCCACGTTTCTCTAAATGGGTCGTTCGGGCAGCAGGGCAGGGGCTGGGGCCTGGGGTGTGGGGCGAGGGGGTGGGCCAGCCCTGGTGGAAGGGCAGTGGGGCCATGTACGCCGAGCCGGGGAGGGCTGGGGCCCGGGTAGCTGGAGGCCATGTACGCCGGGCCGCTTAGCTTACTGGGCCAAGTTCGCGTACGCCGGGGCGTACAGCAATGTGGCTGAGCAATGGCTGGGGGGGCCCACCGGGGGTGGGGAAGTGAGCCAGTACACCCCCCCCCCCCCCCCCCCCTTATATATACTACTAACGGGCAATATTTGAAGTATATGTTGTATTATGAGTGACGACTTTAAAGCCTTCGACTGTGTTTCATGCTCTTCCCTCTAGGCGAGGTCATGTTGGTTTCCGGTCTGTACCTCAGGCTTTCGCCCTCCTCCGTAATTCCGATGCGTTGCTTTGTTTTGATCACGGATATAATATTTTTCTTGGCCCAATTTCGTCAGAGAGTACTGTAGCTTCCAAGAGGCTATTGCATTTGGAGAAGATATATATACTTTGTCTGACGCTAAGGCTAATTTCTTCCTGTTTCTTGCATCAATTCAATTGAGTGTTCTGTCTTTTATCTGATCTCGTCTCGATATTCGTAGTACTGACCACTTTGTTCTGACGCCAGTCTTGCCACAACAGTGGAATCCCGATTTCTCGAATCTCGATTTCCAAAACCTCGCTAACTCGAACCATGCAATAGTCGTTTTCACTGTAATTTTACCTCCCATATTTCAAACTCCCCCAATTTTTTTCTAGAGATCGGGAGTCTACTGTATATGGTTTTACTCTCACGAGTACATCTTGCTCTAAAAAATTCCCCGTTCCCATTCCCTGTTCCCCGTTCTTCCATTCCCCGTTCCTTGTTTTAAAGTTTATTTTTTCCGATTTCCAAAATATTTTTCTGGATTTGACGACGATTCTTGGATTGCAAACTAATTTCGGATTTGTAAAAGTTATTTTGGATTTAACAATCTTATTAGGATTTGTAATAATTTTTTAGATTTGGCAAACTCTTCAACAGTGATTTGCAAAAAACATTGCGATTTAAAAATAATTTTAGGGGATTTGAAAAATATTTTACGGATTTGGAAAAAATATTTGGATTGTCCCTTATCGGCTTCCGTACGTTTGGCCTACGGCTTCATGATAGTCGATGATAGTTGACGAAAACTCTCACGAGAGCCAACTCTCATCAACTCTCATCTCGTTTGGCCCGGGCTTAAAGTTTAGTGTGGATAAGGGAAAACAATTCGTAACATTCTCTGACTACCGAATTAATTTAGCCTCCTCCGCAGGCAACTCTTACATAAAGGCACGAGTGAGAGACTGGTACGGAGGACAAAAAGGTGACTGAGTGGGGTGGGGGAAAGAAGAGAGGAAAAGGAAGGATGAGTTGCCTGCCAAAACCCGAAGTGCTCAGGCTTCGCCCGGCTCGCACGCCATTTTCTTTTACCCCATCCCCACCGCGGAGCCTATTCATAGGCTAGGACCGGCATCTGTACCTTTTGGACCATGGCCTGTACCCCACTCCCCCAAGGGAAAGTTTTGCGCTCAACTTAAACCAAAGTAAAATGGCGGACCGAAGTGGGAGTTCGAAAATTCTAGTCCTTAGCAAAAGACGTTATACCTGCCAACTCACACGCATTATGCGTGTGTCACACGCCTGCGGATCGAAAACATCGATCACACGCATACAGGACAATTTCACACGCCTGACTCACAATTCCGGACTACTTGTTCATTAACTATTATCGTTAAAAATTGGATTCAATTTCCACCCAAAATAGTCCAATGCACGGCGCTAAATGTCGCGTTTGAGTCCTAAATATAAACAAGCAAGATCGCGCCGAGATTTTGAGCTTCGCACCGCGACATTCGGCAGCCTTCGGAAGTCATCGGAACATCTTCGGGAATCTTCGGCAATGTTCGGAAGTTGTCGGAACATCTTCGGAAATGTTCGAAAGTCGTTTAAACATCTTCGGCAATGTTCGGAAGTTGTCGGAAATTTTTCGGAAATTCGGGTAATATGGATACGAAAATCACACGCAATCGACTTTAGGAAAAGTTGGCAGGTATAAAAAGTTACCGGAAAGAAATTCAAAATTTAGGACAAAGAATAAGGCAATTGAGAAAAGCACAGCAGAAGTTTCAATTATGAAGAAAACCCTCGCTGAAAGACGTGTAAACCGTTCCGAAGAGGTGAAAGAACCTTCCGGAGGCAGCCGCTAAAAAAATTGAAGTGCGGACTGCTATAGTCACTCCGAAGAGAACTAAAAGAAAAGGTAAACAGGATGAATATAGCACTCGCTAGCAGTTATTTCAATGGCTAATGATTGATGGATCACTATTGTGATATCAATGACTGGACAGCTGCAGCGATTTTAATGACCAGAAAGTATAAATTGGATTGTTTCTGTTCAGTCTACTGTATCATATAAATAATATAGTTCGGCTTTCACACATTCGACTACAGCCGAAAATTACGCTAGAATTTCAATCATTTCTTCCTCGGCCCCAGTGCCCGCTCTTTTGCCCCTTTCTTGCTCCAGACCCCAGAATTAATTTGTATATCACGTATTTTTTATTTATTTTGGTGGTGTTGTTTTGTAAAGTTCTTGAGCATGATCCGTCAAAAAAGTTTCCAAATTAAAGGAAAGAAAACTAAAAGCTCCTGAACTATATTTAACATTTAATTTGCCGTTAAAATGAGCGCGCATCTTTATAAATGACCAGGGTATACGCTACTTAGCGTCTTAAACAAAGTATCTGTCTGGAGATGTTTCGCTGGAAATAACCGTGAGTGTGTGTATAGTCATTGTCAGAAGTCAAATTACGTTAGTTTGTGATTGAAGTTCGCTTATGAATTCGTTTGATACCAGAGTTATTAACGACACGATTAAAATTTAAGCCTTGAAACGGCAGCATGTGATACCGACCTGGGTTGTCCTCTTACAAAATAAGGCGTATTGTCTTAAAGTGACGTAGAAAACGTTTATACTCTCGCATTTCACGTCTGTTTTCCTCTCATATTGCTTACAATCCTCAGTGTTATTGAACAAACTACGATGTACATGTAGTAGGACTGAGTCAGATTGGAACAAAAATTGATCAATAAATGTGTATTGAAAACTGCTATATTTCTTGTAATCTGCTAGAGATGATTTGGTACATTTCAGCGGCGGAATTAGAACGGACTTCCATTTGTTCCAATGTTTTGTCGCATATGTCTTTACAGGGTTTGAAGACCTTAGCGGTGGCACCCCACCCGTGCTAGGAGACTTTGCCGCGGGTTTTATATTTAGTAAATTACACTGAGAGGTCTGAGAGCTCTCTGTTAAACAAATTCTGTTGTGTTTTCTGTAACAGGCCGTCAAGAGCTACAACGACTCAATTACTGTTCAGTCTGAATGGAAACAGTTTCACCATATTTGTTACTGGGAGCTCATGTGGTGCTATACGTAAGTTCAACCTTACACTAGAATCTCCAGCTTTATATTTGGGTCGTCACGCAACGCTTCTTCATTGCGTGACTTCTCCGTTGTGTGACGTTCCAAATAAGCTTCCTTCGCGAATGTTTTAGTCTCCTACGCAGCCGTTATTTGTGTCGTCACGCAACGCTGCGTGGGAGACTACGAATGTTTGTGCTAAGACCGGATCAAACGCGAACGAGAGTTGCTGAGAAACTCTCTTTCACGTTTGACCGCCAATTATCACGATGATAGTCGACGAGGATTTTCGTTCGTTTGACAGGCATATGTTGTCAACTCTCGCGTACTGTCAGCTCGTTTCACTGCACGCTGATGAACACTGAAGTGCTAGCAGAAGCTTATCACCTCTTCTGGTGCAAGTTGATGGCGAAATCCGTCTCAGATACGGGACTGATTGAGCCTGTAATTTTCGACCGGACGTTGCTAAGCAACATGACAACACATCCTCATTGTGCTATGCTGGCGTGACAATATTCGGAGTACTCGTGAGTATTTCCGCTGTTTCTTGATTGGATAAGAAACCAGAGGGGGGGCATAAAGTAAAATCAAAGCAAGGAGAGGGGGGGCTCAAGGTAAAATAAGTCACTCAAGAGAGGGGGGGCGTAACATTTCATTTCAAGTACATATTACATTGGTGAATCCATACCTATTTATAAGATGGGAACCGAAAAATAACACCTGAAACCTGAAAATAGCACACATGCTCTTTTCCTTCTGCTATGGTTCTGTTGTTCATTGCTACGGAGGTGATGTTTGTTCCAGACGCGGATGTCCAACAATTAAACATGTAGTAGGAGCTCTTCTTTCTGTTATAAGATTTTAATCCACAGGTGCGTAGCAGTAGTAAAAAAACTTTATTTAAACACGGTGTCAATTCACAATACATGCTCTTCCATCGAGCCGTGTATTAAATTAATTACAATAATAAATGATTACAATAATAAATTAAATTACGTAGCTAAATATGTTATTTACAAAATTATGTATAATCTATAAAAATTACTAACTATTTATTAAATTCGATAAATATTAAATACATGATTTAAAAGAGCTAAGAGTGGGCTGTGCCTTAGTGCTCAAAGGCAAGCTGTTCCAGAGGACGGAACCGCGATATTGAAAACTTCGCCGGTTTGCCTGCTTCAGTACTAGGTCTAGGAACGAAGAGGTTGTATTTCGAATTTCTTAGATTGTGCGAGTGGACACTGGATGTAGTTTCAACAAGGAGCTATTTCAAAAAGAAATAGTGTTTCGTTTCCGGAACGATTGGAAGGTCGGGAAACTTTGGGGAGACCTGGGTTTTAGTACTTGCTGAGAATATCCTGGGGCAAGGGTGAGTATTATGGGTTCACGGCTTCACGGTCGCGAGTGTGGAATTGGCTCACAATCGACAATCAAAGTCTAGCAGTTGCCTCCCCTAGTCTTTAAACTTTTGAAATTACCTAGTGAAAACTTGCGTCAGCTCATACATGTACTCGTTGGCTGGGTTGAAGACGACCGATTCCAGCCGAGAGGCCCGAAAAACATCCGAATAAAGCTCGGTGCGGCCCGAGGCAATTAACCCGTAAACATCTTTCCGTTCCTCGTTCCCCGTTTCCCCATTCTCGGTTCCCTGTTTTAGAAATAGCCAAGATATTAAGTCAATAACAAAGTTGAAAATACAGCTAGAATATTTACATTACAATTAAACACGGAAACAGATATATTTGTATTTTTCGCCAATACATCGCTTTAATCGAACTTTGAAGCATTTCAGTCGTCAAATATTTCTATTTGTAATACATTTGAATTTCTTATTGTCTCCGTGGCGATCATTTTATCGATACTTGAACAACATGTGTTCGCCAGTTTGTTTGTCTTGGCTAGAACATGTTTACATTGCAAGCTACGAGGGTTATTCTGATTGGACAGTAGCCCCACTGTGTAAATAGTTCACATCGGATCAAAAACAATACCGTTTCGTTTCTGAGGAAACGAAACAAAAATACTATTCAGACGAGTCGGAGAAAGATTATGGAGAGTCTTAAACAGAATAACTGCTAGTTGCTTTGAACGCCTTCGCTCCAGAGAGTCCCAGCCCAGGTCATCGAGTAAAACGGAAGATCTAACATTTAGGTCAGAAAAAGTGATTAGACGCGCGGTTCTATTTTGGAGTTTCTGGAGTCTTTCAGATTGACAAACACCAATACTGCCCCATACGGAGCTGCAATAGTCAAAATATGGTTGGATTAGAGCGTTATAGATCATAATAAGAGTCTCGCGAGGAACCAAGTTCCTAACACGTTTGATGGCCCCGAGGCCCGCGGATACTTTCTTGACAATATTGTTAATATGGGAGTCCCATGATAAGGTCTCATCCAAATCAATGCCAAGATACTTGTAGATTTTAGCTCTTTCTAGGGAGTGTTTGTCAATCTTAAAGTCAAACTGGTGGTTTAAATTTGCTAGCTTGTTATGGCTACCAATAATAGAATACTTGTTTTTTTTTTACATTAATACTAAGTTTATTTGCTTGCAACCAAGTCTGAATTTCAGCTAAATCGCTATTTAACTTTGATTGTAGAAAGATTAGAGAAAATGTAGGGTACTTGTATAATGGTGTGCGTATACTGTGAGGGGACAATAACTAAATTCACTCCTTTAGGAGGGGGGGTATTACCTAATATTTGGCTACATGAAGCCCATTTTCCAACCACCCCCCCCCCCCCCCCCCCCTCCTGATAATTATTGCACAGTCCCTTATATTGAATGTTAATATTGTAAGTTTACAAATCTGGAAAACATTGAATTGTGTAGAATGTGTACAGAACTACATTAATTAAGTCTTAGACTACAACCATTTTCGGCGCAGTTACCAAACTCATTGGTCTTGAAAGTTACTTAGTTCATCTATTATTTTCTTTTTTACAAACTAAAATATTAACCATTACACTGTTCTGATTAAAGAAACCTTGTTACAATAATGAACAGACTCATTTTGTTTAGCTTCTGAAGAACTACACAGACCACAATGCTATGTTGTTATTTTTTCTCAGTAAAAGTCTTTCCACTTGGGCATAAATTCTTCAGATTTTTATCAGTCATGAATTCCATTTATTCCGGCTCTTTTACTACACTTATGCTACATACAATTCATAAACTGGCCATGGTTAGATTCCTACATAATTTGTACTACATTAATGTAGCACTCCTACCAGAACTACCCATGCTTAACCCAATAATTATCCTGAAAGTCACCTCGGTACACAATTAACTGCACTCGAATTATATCATCTAGCCTGATTTGTCAATTTAACAAGGAATATGTGAACCACGCAAGTCCTAATTAATCCTCCTATAAACTGAAAATGCCCTTCGCATACACTCAAATCAGTCTGATTACTACGAGTAATTAATCAAATGCCTTAAATCCTATTCTTGCGTTGAAAAAATGGCCCGTTAAAAAGGGAAATATCCGTGGTAACTAGCATGCATACATCTCTAGAAGGTTTGTACAACTCGACGTAAAGAAAAATCACTGAAACCTCTTGTTTTATACGGTTACGCCTGGTTTCAATATGATCGCAAACGGTCGCAGTCGCAACGATCGCAAGAGTGGTTTCCATATGATCGCAACGGTCGCTGCAATCGTTGTGACTGCAATCGTTGCGGATCATATGGAAACCAGCCTTTAGTATCAAGTAAGTAAGAACATTCTAGCGTAATAAACACTAATTGGTGACACAATCAAAAAAAATAATAATTAAAAAAACAAACAACAAAATAGCTGACAAATCTCTAAACATCATTAACCTACAGTGGAAGAATCCCTTTTCAGTTCGAACCAATTTTCGTTTCCCTTGGAGGTTCGAGAAATCGGGAGTCCACTGTATTTATAAAATGGGCTAAGACTATCATATCTGTATCCAAGCCGCCCAGCTTAGACATCGCCAGTTTTTACTTCCTACTTGACAATGTGTTGGGGCATACATACATAGTACATACATCAGGGGCACCCAACGGATCGTTTCGGTGGAATATCCGTTCAGAAGGCCTATAATCGCCTCAGATATTCGGTCAGGAAAATTCATCTCAAACTTTCAGATGAATATGGGAAAATTAATTAATGCCTTTTGTTTTCGGAGAGATAAAAATGTCGCTTTGGGTACGAAAAAGGTCAGCTAGGATTTTCGGAAAGGCAAAAGCAGCTCATAAATTTGGGTAATAAGATTTCAATCCCTAAAATTTTCTGAAATTTGAAAGTTCAGCTAACGTATCCGAACAGATACATTTAACTGCAAAAAAGCATAATTATAACGTAAAAGCAACGTTCCGACACCTACAGGAAAATGTTGTCGTTGGGTGCCCCTGATTTGTACATACATACATAACTCTATTTTAACCCTTTCACTCCCAGAGTCAAACCTTGAGTCAATAAATGTGATTGTAACTTTTAACTCTGTGGATGAAACCCTAGTGTGTGACCATTCAAATGAAAGCTATTGAACAGCACGTTCATGTGGTATTGTTTTGTTTTTGACAATTTTTCAAAACGAAATTCAATATTTTTTCCCTCAGTTTTTGAACTTAGCACTCTTGGGAGTAAAAGGGCTAACTTGAATTTACAGACGGTTCATGTAGCCGTTTATATATCAACATCGAGACATAACAACAAGAAAAACACAAAGCGAAAACTCCAACACAATATTTGATCTCTTTTGTCTGTTCCTTCCGTTCCTCTCTTTTCGTCTGTTCCTTCTGTTCCTCTCTTTTCGTCTGTTCCTTCTGTTCCTCTCTTTCGTCTGTTCCGTCTGTTCCTCTCTTTTCGTCTGTTCCTTCTGTTGCTCTCTTTTCGACTGTTCCTTCTCTTTCACTCTTCCCGTTATCTCAACCTCACGTATATTAGCAATAGCTATTCCGCAGAGACCGCTTACAAAAGCTGCACCAACTACCGCCCAGCCGACAGGAGTAATTAAAGTAATGCCCACACCTGCGACACCAACTGCGGATGCAACTTTTGATTTTTCTTTGGACATTGCCCTAATAAAATAAGATAAATTATTAGTAGTCCTCGGAATTTTTCTCATCCAATATTATTTCCCAAATAGGAGAGTTCGCAGTCCTATTACATATACTTATCGCTGGTACCGCAATTTCTTTTTTATTCGCCGAAGCTTCTCATTTATTTTTAAATTGTCCAGATCAAACTGAAAGCCAAAATAAAGTCGATATTTAACCGAAACTATTTGTTTTCTATTTCCAAAGTGATTCTTAATAAAGTTATCATAAGTGACCACCTCTCGTAAGCGACCACCTCTCGTAAGCGACCACCTCTCATAAGCGACCACCTCTCATAAGCGACCACCTCTCATAAGCGACCACCTCTCGTAAGCGACCACCTCTCATAAGCGACCACCTCTCGTAAGTGACCACCTCTCATAAGCGACCACCTCTCATAAGCGAACACCTCTCATAAGTGACCACCTCTCATAAGTGACAACCTCTCATAAGCGACCACCTCTCGTAAGTGACCACCTCTCATAAGCGAACACCTCTCATAAGCGACCACCTCTCATAAGTGACCACCTCTCATAAGTGACCACCTCTCATAAGCGACCACCTCTCATAAGCGACCACCTCTCATAAGTGACCACCTCTCGTAAGCGACCACCTCTCATAAGCGACCACCTCTCGTAAGCGACCACCTCTCGTAAGCGACCACCTCTCGTAAGCGACCACCTCTCGTAAGCGACCACCTCTCATAAGCGACCACCTCTCGTAAGCGACCACCTCTCATAAGCGACCACCTCTCATAAGCGACCACCTCTCATAAGTGACCACCTCTCGTAAGCGACCACCTCTCATAAGCGACCACCTCTCGTAAGCGACCACCTCACGTAAGCGACCACCTCTCATAAGCGACCACCTCTCGTAAGCGACCACCTCTCATAAGCGACCACCTCTCATAAGCGACCACCTCTCATAAGCTTCACATGATACGATCTCACTACGTGCGCAAATTGGGTAATGAAAGACCGTACAACCCTGAAATGAAGACAAAATTTGTTGTTCTTACATTATTATAAATTTCTGATAGCTGATGCTCGCTGTATACTAGGCACATTGCCTGTTGATTAAGCCTCTGACACAGCACTACTTCAGGCTATTGACTCAAAATTTAGATCCTCTGTAGTCTGACCTCTAGTAAGCGACCACCTACAATGGGCGACAATATTGTTGACACACTGTCATTTTGAACCCCATTCTCTCCTATAGCAGACCGATTTCACCCCCTCCCCCCTTATTTTGACCCCCCTCCCCCCAAAACAATGTTGTGGTTTGTTTCCTGAGGTCTGTCGCTGCAATCATTCAACATTGGATGGGGGGGAGGGGGTGTTGTGGCAGAGTGTGGTGAATTTGAAAATCTGCTGATTAATATGCCATGAAAACTGCTACGCAAAAACAATGTGTCAACTATTCAAACTTCATTGAATATTCATGATCCTCGCAATGACGTCATTGGCATTATGTAAGCAACTTAATGATATGCATCTGTGTCAGTTAAGCTAACAAGTCACGGTGTCAACAACTCGCTATGCTATGGCAGACCAGTCGCGTCCTATTCCGGTCAACAACGAAGAATTTGTGGAAATAGTACAGGCTTTACAGCCCAACGTGGATAATGCGACGAATAATCCTGTCTCTGAGGCGGCTTCAGTTTTTTTCAGGCCCGGCGAACTCTCTCAGGACTCGCTGGCGGCTTCACGACAAGATTCTGTTAATTCGCAAGCCCCGGGAAACTCTGAGAAAACTGGGGAAATTATAGCTTTATCCTTCTAGTTGCTCTTTATTTGTTGGGTTATAACGAGCTTGTTGTAGGTGTAATTTATCGGATTGTTGGTCGTTTCTTCGCAAGCACGTGGCTGGTAATTTATGCGAAGATGCACATCCGGGCATCATGGTCCAGTGTTATGTCTTAGCTCTTATTATTTCTTTGGCGGGCTAAACCCCTATTTTCATTTTCCGGACGCGACTGGTGACTTGTGCTTTTGCTCATACTTTCCTATATTGCATTTGTTTATAATTTATTTGTAGACTGCTTAGTCGTTGTCAGAAAACAGAGAGAGGACCTGGATATACGACTAACGTAAGGGGGTGAAGCCTTTAGGTATAGGGTGTGGCTGTGTGCCCACCCAATAGGTGAGGCTGTGTGTCCAATCAAGGTGTATGTCTGTGTGCCCACTCAAGTATGTCTGTGTGTCCACCCAAGAGGTGTGGCTGTGTGCCCACCGAAGAGGTGTGGCTGTGTGCCCACCAAAGAGGTGTGGAGAGGTGTGAAGAGGTGTGATTGTTTTCTTAGAAAAGTCTCGTAACAGGTCAACCGAAATTCCCGGAATGCTTGCCCCATTCGTACCCAGGTGGATCGTTCATTCGTTGCGAGGATCTTAATTTACTGAGCCAGTACAACTGGAAATGAATCCACTAACCATTTAGTTATAAAGCTCGCGTCTACATGCCCGTATGTAATGCAAATTCTGCCAGGATTTTGTCAACAAATCTTCCCTGCTAGCAGTCTCTCGTTTTCCGTGCTTAAAATAACGGAAAAGGAGACTCTGCTAGCAGGGAACAACAAATCCAACTGGTGAAGAAGACATTCTTCGCTTATCACTGGTATAAGGAGTGGATATACAAGTGGCCATACAATTTTTGGGGGTAGTAGCCTTTATTAGTGCAAAGTGCACTATAGGTATGGATGTGTAGGCCGTCCTGGTTATAAGAAGCTAATTCGCTACTTCACTACTTCACTATGCCGTAAACTTTGATAATCAATTAATTAATTAATATGAATTAATAAATCTTGGGGGGTCACTTTAATACAGATAGGTTTTAAAGGCATTAGCTATAGCTGTCAATGAGGATGGAATTGCAACAGCTCAATAGAAATGGGCCTCACATTAATTTTTTGGGTCACTCAGGTAACGGCTTGTTGGGTATTTGACCTGAGACCCCCTGAAACCTCTTTTATATCGGAAACGCTGTCTACGGATACTGGCCATTCCCCCGGGGGAGGGGAGACTTACATATAAAGTGACAGGAGTGATCGTCGTACGTACCTTTTAGGGGTTAAAATTCGTGGTTTGGTATCGCTTAGGGTGTTGAAATCTAAAGGTACCTTTAAGCTGGTATTAAGCTGGAAAAAAATATATAACAGGGAATAGTTTTTGTCTTAGAATTGGTACCTCTTAGGGGTGAAAATGAATTCGAGCCACGCCCACAAAAAGAGATTTTGGTACCTTTTAGGGGTTCTTTTCAAAATTTTCGGCGATCACGCCGTCACTTTTATATGGGAGTCCCCCACCCGGGGGGCCATACCTTTTCAGATTTCATGTGCTCTTCTTCTTCTATCAACGGATCAGACCATTCATCATCGCGCTTTCTTTGATAGAGACGTGACATAGTCTGAGCGACAGTTGCGTAATTAAGCTCAGCAACTAAGTGAAGTGGTGTCTTCCAGGAAAGCTCAGCTTTGTCTTTGAAGTATTTTGTCTTATTCAGGATTATTGTAACAAGTCGATTTACCTGGAAAGAAATTGTGAACCAGTCAATTTCTAGTAAAAATTATTGTTATAAATAATATTACTTCTTAAAATTTCATCACTTCTTTTGTGGCTAGAAAAATATATGTAAAATCATTCACGAATGAATGAGTTGTACACAAAAAAACGCATTTTACTGTGGTGGGTGTATATAATTTTTGCTTCAGAAATCCGTAAAATAGTTTTTCAAAGCCGTTCAGTGTTTTTCTGGAAAAGTCTCGTAACCGGTCAACCGAAATTCCCGGAATGCTTGCCCCATTCGTACCCAAGTGGATCGTTCATTCGCTGGAAGGATCTTAATTTACTGAGCCAGTACAACTGCAAATGAATCCACTAACCATTTAGTTATAAAGCTCGCATCTACATGTCCGTATGTAATGCAAATTATGCCGGGATTTTGTCAACAAATCTTCTGCTAGCAGAGTCTCGTTTTCCATGCTCAAAACAACGGAAAAGGAGACTCTGCTAGCAGGGAACAACAAATCCAACTGGTGAAGAAGACATTCTTCGCTTATCACTGGTATAAGGAGTGGATATACAAGTGGCCATACAGTTTTTGCGGGTAGTAGCTTTTATTTTATTTGGAGAACTTATCTAAGATAACGCGCCCACGTTATTAAATGACAAAAAGCCACTGTTTTCACTATACGTAGTCTACTAGCTTCTCAGCCGTAGCCTGTGTCTCCTTTTCCTGGAGGGGGGAGATGATGGATGAGGGGAGGAGGCGGATGTACACAGGCTACGCAGCCGTTGTTTGTGTCATAACGCAACGCTTCTCCCTTCTCCTTGATGGAGACTACTGTTTCACGTCTTTAGCTTTTCATCGGAAATTATATCAGTAAAATTAATAGCCTTCGGTTTCGGTGTTTCGCAAAAAGAACAAAATAGCTGTTTCGGTGTTTCGTTTCGCTGTTTCGTGGTTTAGCACTGTCCGTAAAAAATGGCCGTGCGAATGATTTCGCGCAGTCATTTTATTTCCTCTCGCTATATTTCGCTTCTCACGCAATGGACTAAGGAAAGAGGGACTGCTCTTAGTTGTACAGTCAACTCACACCTTGCGAACACCCCGCTATTACGGACAAAATCCAGCCCCACGGCGAAAGCTATACATATACTCTCTCTAAGCGGACACCACTGTAAGGCGGACAGCGGACATTTTTTTTCTCAAAATTCTGGTCAAAATACCTCTCAAGGCGGACACTAGAAGTGCATTTCTTGCACAATCAATGTATTATAGGCCGGATATTGATTCAAATTGACCTACTGGTGGACTTACCGTTCACTTTTCATGAGTCAAATTGTAAAATAGTTTTACTGATCAGCTTTGAACGTTCCAGTTCTGACGTCACGGGTTTCTATCATTAACTCTTTATAAGGAAGGCGGACACCTCTCTAAGGCGTACAGCTAGAGCTGGTCCTGAGGGTGTCCGCTTTAGAGAGTGTTGACTAAGAGGTTTGACAGAAATGACTCTCGCTATTGCGGAATTATGGACACTTTCGTGGGTACCAATTTTTGACTCTCAATAAAGCGGCCACCTTGAGCTTCTCATATAACACATTTATAGTCCGTTGTTCGTTATTGGTCACACTTGCGGAATGTTTATTTTCGCATTGATTTCTTGCTACAGGACTTTGCTTTTTCACATTGCTTGCGCCTTTTCCTCCCAGACTCTGATTATTTGATGGAACTTTTTTTTTCTCACAGCCCGCTATTGCAGACTTTCGCTATCTTAATACGGCCTCCAAACTACGTACCGAGGGTGTCCGCTATAAGCGAGAGTTTGCAATATGATATCCTCGAATTAATGCGTTCTTGATTTAATATTTTCCTCAAAATAACGACGTGTACGTCTTTGAAAGTTAATTAACATAAATGGGCTAAGACTATAATATCTGTATTCAAGTAGCTCTTGCGTAGGCAAATGACAAATTTAAACATTCAATTATGTTGAGTGAATCTTGTACAGCAAAGCAGAATAATCTGTTTATGCTTCGTTGCATGCTCTCAGCTCAATTTTGTTTATATCAGGGAATGACTTTCACTTCGTGTTGCTTGATCTCCTTTTCTTGAAGCCGACTTTAGGAAACTGAAACTGAAACTGAAATTTAGTGTCTATATATATACAAAACTGATTTCCATGGTTCTTTGTTCAAAAACAGATCACATACTGCATACATGTGCAGTACTACATTAATTAAGTCCAAGAGACTATGATCTTGTTAAGTCTTAGACTGCAACTATTTTTCACAGTTTCCAAACTCATGGTCTTGAAAGTTACTTAGTTCATCTATTATGCTCTCTTTTTCTATAAACTAAAATATTAACCATTATAATCCATCAAAACTTTTTTCTCGCGCACGATTGGTCTAAACACGTCACGTGGACGCAGCCAAAACTGGGGAATATTCCCCAGTGATATAACCCAGTTTTTGAAAATTTGCGTTTCACGTTCGCAGGTTCAGTTTTCGTCTCAAATAAATTGCTAAATGAAATTAAAACTAATTGTTTTGAACAGACTAGAAATATTTTTGAACGCCAACATAATTATTTTGATGTTTAAAACAGCTTGGCCTTGTGAAAAAATATTTGAAGGATAATAACTACAGTAGCCTCCATTTGGCTTCAAAAATATGCTCGGATATTTGTCCTTGGACATTATCTGTTCCTCGAAGCTCACAGTTTTTCCTCGAGCTTCGCTCTCGGAAAACTGTTCGCTTCTCGGAACAGATAATGTCCGCGGACAAATATCCGAGCATATTTCCTCGCCAAATGGAGGCTATTGTTTATATAGCTCCTCTAACTGCACTCGAATTACATCATCTAGCCTAATTTGTCAATTTATTAAACAAGGAATATGTGAACTAAGTAAGTCCCAATTAATCCCTGCTAACTGAAATGCCCTTCGAACACACTCTCTAATCAGCCGATCCAAGAACCTGTCCTGGTCAAACCTAAAGCCAAAAGTCGATAATTAACCGAGTTTTTACATGTATTTATTTTAGTAAACGTGTTTGTTTCAGCAGGAACCTCTTTTATTAAAATTTCATCACTTCTTTTGTGGGCTAGAAAATATATGTAAAATCACGAATGATTTTACTGTGGTGGGTTGTAAAAAAATGCTTCAGAAATTCCGTAAAATAATTTTTCAAAGCCGGTCGTTTTCTTAGAAAAAGTCTCGAAGCGTCAATCAAGCAAAATTCCCGGAAAATTCGGCGCGCACCAGACGTTTACTGCAAAAGCTCGCTATGCAAATTATGCCAAGATTATGTTAAAATACAACTGGCGAGGAAGACGTTTCTTCGCTTTGATCACTAGTATAACGAGTGGATCTACATGTACAAGCGGCGTACAGTTTGTTTGGGATAGTAGCCTTTATTTTAT
>MU827931.1:0-25121 GCA_029204205.1 Desmophyllum pertusum
ACTTAGTTTAAATCTGAAACATTTCTTTCCGATCGACATAATACATGAAAGTCTTAGTAATGAACTGTTCAAGGCTTATAGGACAATAGCATTGCAAATTTATTTAGCAATAAAAAGAGCACAAATCTATCGGGAATTATAAAAGCAGGGAATATTCCTTTGCTTTATGGAATCCAACTTCATGAACCTTACTAACAAATGTCAAAAATTTCCAAGCCACATGTTTATATTTTTCTGGGGTGATGGAACCCCTCCCTTGGATTTTCGTTATTATAAGACATATAGAAAGCATTGTGTCCCTTAGGAGAAAGCCTTGAGCATTCTCTACAAGAAAATATAGTTATTTTGTTTGTTTATAAACGACGTCAAATGGACGTCATTAAATCCGTCATCTTGGATCCGCCATCTTGGATTTCACTATTTTCTCAAGACGTAAAAAAAAGCAAAAATCGATACAAAAATTATTCCCAAACAAAAATAGGATGTAAAAATGTATTAATACTGCAATAATGCTTAAGAAAACTGGAAAAATTATCATTTGAACGAAGATTTTGATCTGAAAATTCAACATTTCTGGTAAACCTGCATGGTTATTACGCGGTTACCATGGCAACGACCAAAAAAACTGCGGACAAACATTTGTCAAATTAAAATGTCCGGAAGGATAAATGAAACAGGTACTTAAAGTTTGAGCATCCCAGAGTACATTATCCTGTTTTCAATATTATTGAAAAATTTCATTGTGGTGGCATCCATCTTTCCTCCTGGTAAGTCTGAGGGCCAATGGGATCTCTGTCGTATGGTATTGGGTTTCTCGATTGGCTCGACATTTGTATGCTGTCTTGCACATTTGATTACACGATGGACCAAGTATCACGATTTTACACCATTTTTTAAACGTACCAAATTTTCTCAAAATCGAGCGGCACCTCAAATAAACAAACTTTTTTCATAGTAACGCCATCAAATTCTGAAAATTAATCTACTTGTCCAACAATACTTAGTTTTTCTTATGCTTTAGACAATAAAATATTAAATCTATCAGCACGTTTTCAAGTGGGAACAGAACATTTTCAAAATTTGCCTTGTCCCGGATGACGTGATTTTGAATTGTCCCGGATGACGTGATTTGGAATTCTCAAAAACATCTTTAATGTTAACAGTTTTAAGTGTCATCTAATTAGTTTGTGAAGTGAAAACTGAATTCCAGTAGTTTCGTTCAGCTCAGCAGTTAAACCACACAAAATATTGTTCTTTTACTTTCAGTAAACTCGTAGTTTTATGATTTCAAAACAAAAAGGCCACAGTTTCAGTGCCACATTGTACGACAATCTCTGCCATCTTGTTTTTGAAATTTAGCAATTGTAATACCACATGTTATATCAATATCGAGAACAACGTTATTAACCAAACGCATTTCTCAGCCTGTATGATAAATGCTGGTAAAAATCTTGCATTTTGCATGCTTCATTTTATGGTTTCCATGATTGGTGTACCCCTGAAGCACACCAATAAGGTGGCTGGATTGTAATGGTGTAAATGTCTCTACTTTTTCTCCTAATAATTTGGTTTGTGGGTAGCAACGCTACACTTGAACTGAAATTTGTCAAATCATTTCTGAATTAAAGGGGCTGTGTCACGCTACTTTTTGCTATTCTTCCCTGTATTCTTTTTAACGAGCTATAAACTCAAATATGTCAATGAAATATTAATTCAAAGATGTAATCTCACTTACAAACAAACACAGATGATTTCTAAGCATTATTTTACCACTTGTTTCACACAAATGTACTTAACTTGAAAAAAAACTGGCCGTCGTTTTTCAAGTTAACCTTTTAGCAAATCCGTTTCAATCTTGTCCAATTTTGACCATTCCGCACTTCATTGTGGCTTCCTAGTATTTGTTTTATGTTTTTCTATGGTTTGAAACCATTATTTTGTGGCTTCAACATATTTTAAGTTTAGTTTGCGTGTAACAGAATTGCTGAAAATAGCGTGACACAGCCCCTTTAAGGTTCAGAGCTGGAATATATGAAAACGAAAACGATAGCATAGTAAGTTAGATTTTAGAATATGATGACGTCACGATGAAAAAAACCGTCAGTGCATATCACAAGGTTGAAAAATGCCAGAGAAAAAATAAATTAAATTACACATAAAAAACAAGGATGGTTAAAATCATTAGCACATCGATTTTGTTACATGTATTAAATGTTTCCTCTGTGGTAATAAATATCAAATGTAAGCTACGTTTATTAAAACTGAGTTGTTTTAAAAGTTTTGATGTCATCTCGACCTCAAAGCGTTAGCTGACCCTCGAAAAATGTATTTTACAATATTAAGGTGTGATACAGCCCCTTTAAAAATTGGGAATAAAGTTTAAAACTATCCTTGCAGTTGAGGGTTTGCAAAAAAGGTGATGTCAGCTCTACTGTTTAGGCTCTATTCTTGTTCTAAGCTAAATTATTTGATTAAGTGTGGAAATCACGTTTTCGTGCCATGCCGCTGATCATTAAATTTAGGAAATTCTTTGAGGCAGATACTGGAATAAAACCTCAAAATACTGGTTGTTTTGAAACGATTACGAAATACTAGGGAATCGCATAAAATACAAATGGTCAAAATTGAAAGAAACTGGATAAATGACAAGAAACCGTTTCAGGAAATTATTGCTGCTAGTACGTTGGATCCAAAAATAAAATAAACAACTTTATTTTAAGTGTCAGAGGATTTAGCACTGCTGTACTAATTGTGGACAAGTACACTATAAATGAACAAAGAAATATTGTAAATAGAACATAAACAGTCTAGGATCTGATCAGACAAAATGTAAACAAACAAAGCTGATCCAACAACGTACGTGTTATGTACAATATTCGGCTGCCCAAACCTGGCAAACCAGCCTTCTTCACAATTGAACAAGATTGATGGATTGCACAAAACATAATTTGGGATCGATAGAAATCAAATTCACGTCACTTTATATAAAAGGACGCGTCCTACAATGCTGGGAAATCCCTTTTGTTTATTTTGTTGCCAAGATTTCATTAAAATAACTGAATATTTAATTATAATTTTTATGTTTGAACCTCACAATCAATCCCCCTCTGTATCTACAAATCAGTGAAGAAATGAACTTCTGTGTGCCAAGCGTCAACATTTCTTATTTTAGTGGTGGTCACGTGTCATTTTTGACACAAAATGCACCATCTTAGATTTCAAATTGTTCAAAAAGGTCAGAATATTGCCAAAATAAATTAAATAAATCGAAAATAACTCCTTAAAAATGCTAAAACTGTAAAGATACTGGCAGTAGCATAACAAAATATCATTAAGACCGAAAGTTAAAGCAGAGAAACTCCAAATTTGGGTAAATACAGCAGTCTGTCAAAACATGATTTCCATGAAAGAGAGGTCGCCCGACAAACTTTGATTTACCAACATGTTTCGTGGTGAATTGTAAGAAAAGTCATGAAGTTTGGTCATTTACTCAAATATTTTCAAGCTACATAAGTATGAAATCAGCACAGGCACTTTCTGTCACCAACCAGGTTATATATGTACAAAATGTTCTTTATTTTGTGTTCTTTTTCACAAATTAATTGTTCAAATTAATATTTTTTTCAACTGATCTGGAATAATTTTTTGACAAAAAGTATATAATTTTCTTTCTCTTTTACTTTTCTCGAATATGTTTTTAATTTTTTTTCCTTTTCACAATTTAATATCTCACATGTCTGAAATATTATTTTCAATAACTAGCTACAATCGTGGTCAAAACTGTTGAGACACTTTACCAAATTTCAAACAAGTTGAGCACTACAGCCTATTTGTTCAACCCCCCTCCCCATTTCAATGTTGCCGCGATGTGAAAACTACGTTAAATCAAAGCAGGATGAATTGGCAGCCCCATGAAACAACATTGAGCAGAGGGGGATAAAAATGTTTCTACCCGCTTGTTGGTTAAGTGACTTGTGAAAAGTGTGTGATATTCATTTGTCTCAACTAATTTTGACCACGATTGTAGTAGCTACGTTTTTCCATTTTTTCTTTTTTTATAAGTCACTTTTTCTCAAATATTTTTCAATAAATAGTAAGTTAAAATTGTAGTTACTCATTCAGATTAGTTTATTAGTTAGTAACGTTTACCATTTTTTATTATTTTATAATTTTGTAATTCTCTTTTTCAACAAACTGGTAATAAAGTCGTTGTTGTTGCTGTTAATAACTAGCAGTTATGTTGTTATATTTTTCTTTTTCACAAATCAATAGTTCGCTTTTTTCAAATACTTCATCAATAACTAGTAGCTATGCTTTTTTACAAATTAATAGTTTACTTTTCTTAAATATTTTCTGGAAGTAAATAGTAGCCACTTCTCATTTTCCACAATACAATAGCTTCCTTTTCCAAAAATATCTACAGAGACCGTACTTAACTTTGGAAGATCGTTTCCGTTCGCAATGTAACTTTCGTTACGTGCCTTCAGTCTTAGACTAAACAATAAGTTTCGTAACCTCATAGCGAACGTTTGTAATTTTCGTAATCTTCGCGACTGCGTACAAAGCTGAAAACAATGTTTCTTTCTTTTGAATTTTCAAACGACAGCAACCACAAGAGAAAAAGGTCGAGGGTACTACTGCCCCCACCCCTCTTAAAATGTTGAGGCATTGCATGGAATAGACCTTTCTCCAAAATTTAGAGACGTTTAGATTTTCCAGTTTTTAACTTCCGTTTTCTCGACTCAGGTAGAACCTAACCTAACGAAACTTCGTACGATTACCAAACAAGAGGTGGTCTTTCAGGCGCTGGTATTGATTTTCTGCTCAGTTTAATTTAAATCATTTTGAATTTGCAGCGGCCATTTTGGAGAAAGGTCTATATTGATTAATCGGAGTAGAATAGACAATCTACTGACCTGATATTATTGGGAGACAGCTGTGTTATGACGACTTGGATTCTTTTTTTGGTTCATCGTTGCTCTTGTCTTCATTCTGATCGCCTGATGAAGAAGCAAAGAAGTGACTTTATTAGTATGGCACGTATATTTTAATAAACTGAACCGCATGGCTACTCGTTTTCGTTATTCTTTGTTGATTTCCGAACAAAGGTAGAAACAAAGAAGAAGTTCAAAAGGAGGTGGTAAGGAGGGGGGGGGGGGGGGCAAATTTACTGACCTGTCATTGTTAAGAGACCATCAATCCATTCTTGTGCCATTGTCGTCTTGAACTTTATTTTATCAATCCCCACTCTTCACACTTAATGCCTGATAGGGAAGAGAAGAAATACGTTGATTAGTATCGTACATAAATTTTAAAGATTTTAAAACGACAGCAACAATGAGAGAACACATTCAAAGGGAGTGCCCCATCGGGCACTCCTAGACATCTACTTAATTTTGCTACCGATCCGCCCCTCCCACACTCTTCCCCTTCCACTCTGCCGCATGTAAATCAAAGGCTTCTATGAGCTCACTCGTGAATGAATTAATTAACATGCATAAATTAATAGCGCGATTAAAGTTAACAGCCCATCGACCGAGCGAGTGAAATTTGTCCACCAAATGCTATAACCCGTTCGTTGCTTTCGCATTCACGAGTTAAAAAAACATTGCTCACTGATCTGGGTACATGTAGAATAGGCAATTTACTGACCTACCTTCATTAGGACATCGTCATCCATCCTTTGTCAATCTTGAATTATCGTACGTTTTATCCCTGTCCTGATTCATTTCGACCGCCTGATGAGGAAACGAAGAAGTGTTTTGATTAGTGCCACAAGTCGACCTTTGTCACTTAGTCGAGTTATAAGCACACGTCGCCCTCGAGCGAAAGAAGGATAAAAGGGAAATATTATTCAAACGATTTTATTGCATATTTTTCATTTGTGTGTGTGTTGAAATTAGATAAACAAACAAACAAACAATTTGTTTGCTCATTAACTAAGCATACAAGCTTCAATCTCTAAAGCTTCTCTCGTTTTGCAGATAGTACACATCCTTCATAAAAAAAACTTCATTATTAAGATTGGAACAGCAATACCAAGAGTCAACAGAGAGACGTTTTGAACTTGAAACTGGTAAAAGGTAATTAAGTTACCTGAAGTAATCGTGTAATATAGGATGGCTCCACTAGAATCTCCATTTTATCGTCAGTTTCTTTCCTGGAAAGAAGGATAAAAGGAAAATATTATGTTTAACTATTTATTTGCAATTGTTTTCCTCATTAACTTCGCATGCAAGCTTCTCTAAAACTTCTCTCGTTTTGCAGATAGTATTCATCCTTCAAAAAATTTCAGTAGATTGGAACATTACAATACAAGAGTCGACGAATGAGAGAGTCTTGGGCGCGTATGGCCAGCAAATGAAACGACTGGTGCAGGTGTACCACACAACGGACTGGATAAATTAAATTGCTAATCAATTTAAGACTAAATTCGCTTCTCTCCTACAAACGACCAAATTCAAACGACCTATTTGTGACCTATTTGTGACCAAATAGTAGCTGCTTCGATCTGTCAAATGCATTCATAGATGTTCTTTAAAATGATGACCCACGTATACTTGTAGATGACAAATTCTTGTAGAATAACAAATTCTACCGACGCCAAGGGGCAACCGGCTAGATCAGGTTTATTATAGTTATTTCGGATGCCAAGCTACCAATATGTTTGTAATTTTTGTTATTATTATAATAATTACCTTTGTATTTTTGGAGCAAATAAATTATTGTTGTTGTTGAGTAAAACACTCGGCAAGTGCTATTGTAGTAATAGAATTATTTCAAACAGAAAAAAATTACATCTACAAACTATACACTAGTACTTTAGTTAATTCTTGTACAATTCTTACCTTTAGGAAGACTCAAAGCCATTTATTGAGAATACACTGCACCGTCTTTGGTCATGATTGGAACGACGCACGTGCTTGCGGACTTTGCTTGGTGCTCGCAAGTATTTGTTTTTCATAACAGCTCCAAACTTTTCAGCACACCAAACTGAAGCTTGTTACCTTTTAGTAGCAATGGGCGTGGGCTAACGTAGATTTCTGCCAGTTGAAATTTCGTGTGTCGAAGGCAAACGTAGAACCGAAGGCCGCGACGCCATTTCATGTTGCATCGCATGTATATAATTTGCAATTTAAATTTTCAAAATTTTGCGACCACGCATCGAATAATTGTTTCAATGCGATAATGTGATTGGTTAGTCTTTTCGCTGAAAATATCCGCGGGATATTTAAAATTTCCTCTCGGGAAATTACCTGGCTTTGAGCAGGAAAATTTCACAGACAAGAATTGAAATTATTTATAAGCACATGTATATATTCGTCAAGATCTTTTTTATTTCATTTTATATATTTTTTTGGACAGTGTAAGAAATCCGTACACCAGTAAACATTTTAATACAGCGACGCCTATAGTAATGGTTGTTACTTCTCTCTTTCCTTGTTCATATCTCAGTAGCGGGATCTAAATGTACTTAACCCTCACAGTTCACTCCCAAGAGTGCTAAGCTCAAAACTGAGGAAATAATCTTGAATTTCTTTTTGTAAAATTGCCAAAAACAAACAGTACCACATGAAAGTACTGCTTAACAGCTTTCATTTGAATGGTCACACACTAGGGTCAAAAGCTGTAACCACATTTCTTGACTCAAGGTTTGACTCTGGAGTGAAAGGATTAAAAGGGTGGTGTGTTGAAGGCAAAGTGAAGATGGACCTTTTCTTGCTTACAAAAGGGTTACCGGACGAAGATGGACCTTCTCTTGGTTATATAATAGGGAGGGGAGGGGGAAAAATCTTCGCCCCTTGGGCCTTGCATTATTCAACAAAAAAGGGGGAACGGGCCCCTTCCCATATACCCTACAAGTTCCATTATCATAGCTTTAATTATCTTGGATTATCGTAGGGGAGAGGGAATCTACCGGTATTAGCAGTGTTAATATACGTTTCATGATGACACACATCTGTAGACGACCAGTTGAGGCGACCACTTATCTCTGAGGTGAGCTTTTAAAATTAGCCGCAAGAAAAAAAAGTCGCCATGTTCTTATGTGCGTGCGCTAATTACGTAAGAATGTGCAGTAATATTGCGCAGCAAGGATGCGCAATAATAGTCGAATGGCCTTATACTGTCGAAAGTATGAAACCGGAATTGCTTTGGTTTGCTCTACTACGCTCTGTGATTGGTTTGCGTGCGTTTAATTTATTTATTATCAATTAGAGTTAGGAGAATATTAAAAACTGACGTCACGACGATTTATTATTTGGCAAACAATCAAAATCTGCATTTATCAGTAGAAGGACTATAGAAGGTTGAGTCGTAGTATTCTAAATTGAATCTCAATGTTTAGAATGAGTTTTGTTCGCTTTACTTCGGTCATAGTACGAGAACCGTTCTCGTTTCGACAAGTATTCTCAGTTCGGACGATATTTGCGCACGGATTCGCCACACACGAAGACACACCAGCTAACGTAGTTGTTCCACCGAATGCGTTTAAATTATTTTCCCGTGAAAAACGCGGTCACGTTGGCAAGGATGATTACCCGGATAAAACAGCTGAAGACATCACCAAGAACTTGCCCGACAAGTGGAAGGGAATGTTAAAAAATGAAAAGAGCACTTACAAGAAAATGTACGCAGAACAAATGGTAATTTTTAATTATCCTGTAGCAGAGTTACCGAGGAAACCTCCCGGGCCATTTGGTTTGTTTGTGAAGGATAATTATTCCAAAGTTGAGACTGAGTTGATTCCAGAAGCTGTTCCCCGCGAGGTTCTGTCAAGGCTATCCAGTAAATGGAAGTGTCTTTCAAATGCAGAGAAAGAGCAATTGAAGCAAAAACACGACGCGATGAAGAAGGAATACAAACAAGAAGTTATGAGATTTTGGCAAAGACTGACCACCGAAGAGCGAGCGTTTCTGGAAGAAAAACAAGGCCCAGAGATGCGACAACTCGCACACGAAAGACGTCAGATATTAGGGTACCCGAGAAGCCCACCATCTCCATTTATTATTTTTGTGCAAAGGTCTACTGCAGAGGGCTTTGAAAATACATCTGTAGTTGAGAGAACGAAAATGTTGGGGCAGAAATGGAAGGACATGTCAGATGAGGAGAAGGAAGTGTATTTCGAAGAGAATCGTCAAGCACATGAACGATATAATAAGGACGTTGCTAAATGGAAAGAGAAGCACCCAGAAGCTGTATAAATACAGTTGAACTCCGCTATCTCGAACTCTCAACGGAAATGAAAAACAGTTCGAGATAGCGGGGAGTTTGAGATAGCCGGTAGTAAATGACTGAAAATCAAGGCTAAGGGGAATGGATTTGAGATCGAGATAGCGGGGTGTTCGAGATAAACGAGTTCGAGATATAGCAAGGTTCAACTGTACAACATTTATTTTGATTGTTAAATAGTTAACACCGCGGGCAGTAATAAGATGTTGAATATTTCAAAAGATAAATATGTTAAATATTTTAAATGGTAGACTTGCTATCTACCTTAATAAGGGGTTTGGTTCCACCGATTGGGTGGCCTGCGAGCAAGCTCTCTTGGCGTTTTTGGGGGGAAAAGAAAAAGAGCGGGCTACCGATTGGGCAGCCTGAGGGATAAATGACAAATGAATTTAAATTTAGATCTGTTTAACCGACTGAATATGTAAAGAAGCACCGTTCAATAATTCCAAACACTTACTGTACAACAGAAACATTAAATATTCACCACCGTGGTTCTCCTTTTCAGTCCACAATACGCAAAATTTGGCGATGTCAAGTAGTGTTGCTGGCAGAGGACGGCAGAGAAATCAGAACCATGCATTATTGCTCGTGCTAGCTTTTCCGGTTTAGCCTCGTTGTCGTTACAAGGCCTTACAAGAAGTGCTGAGTCATAATTCGGAGTTAGTTCGGCTCTTTACGGTTCAAAACAAGCGCATTTTGACGATTTTTAGCCGGCCATTTGACAGTTGGCGGTTATTGCGGAAAAAAATATTTTGATGTCGTTATAATTTGAATACATTTTGTGGTTTGATTGACCAAAGTTAATTTCAAATTCTAAGCGTATTCTATCTACCATACATGCAATTTATTATGTGCGATAAATAAACTATTAACCCTTTCACTTCCAAGAGTGCTTTCAAAACTGAGGGAAAAAATCTTGAAAATTGTCAAAACCAAACAGTACCACATGAAAGTACTGGTCAATAGCTTTCATTTGAATGGTCACACACTAGAGTTTCATCCACAGACTTAAAAGTTAGAACCACATTAATTGACTCAAGGTTCGACTCTGCAGAGTGAAAGGGTTAAATAAAACTTGTTTTTGGTACTCTCTCTCTCTCTCTCCCTCCCTCTCTCTCTCTCCCTCTCTCTCTCCCTCTCTCTCTCTCTCTCTCTCTCTCCCTGAGTGATGACCAGGCAAAAAGAAATTCAAGACGGTATTTTTCTTTATAGAAAAAGCTGAATAATTTAAGACCATAACTGTGTGTGCCTTTTGTATAACTGGAATACTAAAATACTTTGAATAGGAGGACCTAGGATGGATTAGCATTCCATGTAAATATAATACTTTAATATTCTGATGACAATTCACAGCAACTATTACATTCTGTTTATTTTCTATGACAAAAGCGATATATACTTTAATCTACTCATGGAAATACTGTAACTAGATTAGCTGTGAAAATTTCATCAGCTATGAAACTACTGAAGAAACTGCATGGTTGAAAGTAGCTTGCTCTCTTGGATCCGTAATTTGTATTATAATATGAAAACCATGATAATGGTCACTAAGTCCCGGTGAATACAGGCTTATTACGCTGCTAAGCCATCGAAGATAATTGAAAAGTTGATCAAATTTGGACAAGATCATTTCACGTTCAGCTTGGGCGGCGATTTTGGACTAACTTGAAAATTGTCACTAGTGCAATAAATTTATGTGTTTGTTCCTTTTCAACCGAAGGGTCAGTTTTATAGCGAAAGTAATTATTATGCAAAATGTCTTAGTAAGTCATTATTGTTTATGCTCAGTTGCGTTTGATAAACCGCGAAGTGGTATAAAAAAAGCCGCATTACATGTGGGATAAGCACTTCAGGACATTGACTGATTACTTATTCAGTAAGGACCAGTAAGTACCGAAGACACGTGATTGTTTGCAGGTCTTCATTATTATGAACGTGTTGCCAGTTTCAATTCTCATTAGTTCACCATTTTGACATTCGCTTGTTCAACATATGTGACCAGACTGTCAACTTCGCGTCCTTACTTTTGTAGGTACGGTGAGCGTGCAGAGAGAGTCTGAGAAACAGGAGAACACGTTAACGTTTCCAGTTCATTCATGTGTTTGCGTTTTAAAGTGCGTTGTCCAGTCTCTTGTCAGTTAGTAGATGAAGTCATGTGGTCGTTAGTTTCATAAACCCGGGAAATCAAAGCTAGCGATGAGTAGCGTGTTGTAAGTTTGAATTCTCATTAATTACTGCACCATGGCCTTCCTTTCGTAGGTACGGCGAGCGTGCAAAATAAGTGCATTCAATGAAACCCTTGCGGCCTTAGAAGAAATTTGTATGCATCCTATCTTTTGGATTTACACTGACTGAAATTTATTATTTTAATATTGGCGTAATGGTTATATGAAAGACATATGAACTGCGGATTAAAGATGGAATAAATAAAATGATCCCGGCATTAATTGTGTAAGTAATTTTGAAGCAATTGCTTTTTTAGCCTGGATTTTTTTCCAGATTAAAACAGCACTGATTGTTCAATTATTCGATGGTTTAACATATAACTGACGCGCGGATATTTTGCGAGTTGCGTAGTATTTTTCCGAGCCTTGTAGGGGCGAGGAAAAATGCGAGCAATAAGCAAAATGTCCGCTCGTATTATATGTTAAACCATCGAATAAGGGATTTATTATTCTACTGCAGAATTTTCCTACTATTATGCTATTTTCCGTATTCGCTCTGTTCAACTGGTCAATACCGTCTCATATTTTGCAAGTTCTCTTGACCTTATATGGTGAAATTACGTAATAGTGGAATAATAAGTGTTTGTACTGGGTAAGTTCACGTTTCTAGTGATTTTTTTTTTACATGGAAATTGGTCTACAAGAAGATGATTGCTAGACTGAAGGAGAAGTCACCATGATCGTTTATGAGAAAACTATCATTTACCTCTCTGGCAAACCTTAAACTATTATGAAAATCCCCCATATGTTTCATGTGCGCGCACTAATTACGTACTCGCGAAATTATCGAACTCCTCTGAGCGATTTGCAAAAGATTTCCGTCAATCATACACAGTCATACTTTATATGGAAGTGTTTCAAAGTTTTGATTTAAACGGTCGCATAACAGTGAAATCAACGGTAGATGCCGCAACTAAGAACATTGCAAACATTGTCCCTTCCTCTCCCCCCCCCCCCCCCCCCCACCCCACTACCCCCACTGTTTCATATCAAACTTAGCCGGTGTGATGGTCATCAACATTGAGAAGGGGGGAAGGGTTGGGATAAAAAGGCAGCTTGTCCTTTCAGTTAATCCTCAAATGGGAAAAGGTTAAGAGACTTAGCAGTTCTGTTCAAGGTTGCAGCTGAGTGTGAAACAGTCCATGTACTTACTTGACCTAATCTCTTTCACCCCGTGTGGAGCATAGGTCTTTCAAGACACCTTTCCATCACGTTCTGGCCTGTCTCTCCAGCTGATGCTAGTTGAAGTTAAGCCTGCCTCTCTCATCTCACTTTCTATTGTCCGTCGCCAGCTGTTCCTGGGCCACCCTCTGTTTCGTTTACCCTGTGGGTGAAACATTCCATGTGTTGAACACAAAATCGTGATCACCGCTTTATTTTGTCTAGTATGGTCTTGGAAAAGCCATTAATTTCAATATTAACCCTTACGGTGTTTTTAATTGGGCAACACCACTTAAGGAAAGTCCACTGAGTTTCTATAGTTTATTATGCCGTTTTGTTTCAAAGAAGTTGCCGCTAAATTCAGCCGCGGATTAAATGCTTTTTTAATATATGCCTATAAATATGTTCGAATTGCGATTTAATATATTCGATAATATATATTTTTTACAAAGCTAATATGCCTGGTGGTTAAAAATTGCTGACTAATGGGAATGAATTGAAGCTTGCATGCATTTAATCAAACTGTAATGTGTCTTTTAGACACATATTATGGCTTGCCACAATATTTTACCTTAAAACTCTAGAAAACAATTGTTAGACAATTCGATATTTACATTTCAAACTGACAACACTAATTGTTGCTGGCGAACGGGGCTTAACCACCTGCTAACTCTAACGATGTGATTGGTTAGAATTTCTAAACTGACATTAGAGTTCCACAACGCTATGCATTTAAAAGGCTTCTAACCCGGCATTATAAGTATTTACGATAGACTGGGTGTTTCGACTTGGAAACACGGAGAAGCAATGGACGTTTAGTGAACGGCTGCTAGGTTTATGGAAGAAAACGATCCGAAGAATTTTAGAGTTGTCGAAGAGCCTGAGGATGAAATATACGAGAAGATAAAAGAGCTTAAGACTTGCTTAGCCGACGCCATTGAAGAAAAAGACCAAATTACCGAAGAAGACGCATTGAGTTTTCTCGGTCTTGCTTATTATAAACTTGGAGATAATCAAACTGCGAAGGAATATCACCAGAAAACATCTGCAATTATCTCAAGAATTAAAGGATGAAAAAGGCGAAAGACGAGCGCATAGTAATTTAGGTTGTTTGTATAAAATCACTGGGGACTTGACAACTGCCAGGGAACATTACATCGCTGCTTTGGACCTTGCAAAGGAACGAGGAGATAAGCGGCCTCTGGGAAAGATTTATAACAATCTTGGGAACATTTACGAGCTTGAAACGAACTATGAAGAAGCGTTAAACTGCAATAAAGAAAGGCTTGCCGTTGCTAAGGAGATGAATGACCAAAATGGCATTGGAAAGGCTCTGGCGAATCTTGGGAACTTGAGTCATGTAGTGGGGGATCTCAAGGAGAGCATTGCGTTTTATGAAGAAATGCTGCAAATATTGCGAGCTAAATTGAGTGAGTTTGCCCTTTTTAAACTCTTGTATATGTACAGTCGAACTCCTATTAAGCGGCCACCAATTAAGCGGTCAACCCCTATTAAGCGGCCAGCTATCAAAGTCCCAATATCAGTATAACACTGACAGTGTAAATAAAACCCCTATTAAGCGGTCGACCCCTATTTAAAAGCAGCCACTTGGGTTCGACTGTAGTTAGTTATACACAGTCAGCATTATTCAGTATTGTTATTATTGACCCACAGCTGCTAAAGCTATAAATCCGCTGGTGATTGTAAGTGTGACCCCTAGCTCACTCTACTTCTGTAAGATGCCACTCGGAAAATGATTTGTCAAATACCAATATGTATTACCGAGTTCCTTATACATGTACTTCTGTTCCAAAACGGGTCCTGGTGCACGACATCCCCTTCATATGAACTGAGAAATGAGTTAAACTCACGCATTCATTTCCTTGACACATTTCATATAAATGGTTTTGATCCAGGACTCGTTTTGAAACAAAGGCTTATAAGTCCTTATAAGGCAACTCGGAAATAGCTTATCATCGACATATTTCGATTCTACGCTTTGTAAATCGCATCACGTCAGGAGCCCATCACCGATCACGTGTCGAAGCAATCGTCTAAAGAAGTTCTCTCATTTGTGCATACATATTACCGTACAAGTTAAAGCATCTCGAATTAGCAGTTTGTTCAGCGACCAATCAACATTGGATCAGGCTCATATATGAAAATGTTAAATTCTGAGAGTAGTAATTATATTTTTAGATGATATGCTTTTCCAAATTAATGTCGATCGATCGAATATAGCGGTTTTCAATTGAGTGTCGAAAGTAAGCGCCGAATTGCTTTGGTTTTGCTTTACTACTCTATGTGATTGGCTTAAAAAACTCGCGCCACCTTCTCAACCAATCAGATGCAAAACCAAAACCAATCGCGACTTGGTCGCACGCGTTTTCCCGCGCTTAGCGCCGGTCACGTGTATTTGCTTCGAGTTCTCATTGGTTCATTGTGTTAATTTCGTTTGTTGTGATTGGCCGTTGTAATTGCTATGGTTTTGGTTTTACGACACTCAATTGAAACTGTTTACGACGGTGCCTTCGTTGAAGATCATTGCGAATAGTCCTTCGCTTGGCTATGCTGGACGTGATTGAGCGAATATTGTTGATAAAAGATTTTGCTGTTTTCGTTTTCATCAGGGATCCTGGACACTTTGGCTGAAGAAGAAGAATCAAACTCGGAAGATGAAGGCGATTTTGTTGACATCGATTTAGTGGCGCAACAAGCTGCAGCGTGAGTAAACTTTGTCTTCTCTCAACACGATATGATCAAGTCCTTTATTCTCATAACCTGACTCTGTGACTTTGCTGTGACGCAGTTGAGAGAAGTTACAGCTTTATCACTGCTGAGGTGGGGGTGCAAATGTTAAAGGTGCTGTGTCACGTCACAGATTGCGCATCTTGAAAAAATTGTCCAATTTTTTCAAGTTCACCATTCACAATCCATCTTAATCTTTTTCATCCTCAATCATCCTTGTTCCTATTTGGCTTATTATCACCTCTTTGGTGTTTTTCTACCTTATTTAACTATTATTTTGAGGCTTTCTTCAATTTGAAGGTGATTTTGAACTTCGCAAAAGTGACTTAAAATATCGTGACATAGCTCCTTTAATGTTCTCTGGGTTTTTTTTATAGGGACGTCAAGCAAAAGATGGAAGACGAAAGACGCGAAGAAGAGCAGGGCCGAGAAGGCGTAAAAAAGAAACGAAAATTCAAAAACCCTTTCAAAAAAGACCAAAAACAAGAGAAGAGAAGATAGAAGCATGGTTAGAAAAATAGGCTCGAGATTGGCTACAATAAGTTTGCATAGTTTAACAAATGTATCATATCGAGAATTTTGTCAGAGAATTACGGATAGAAACCTAACAAAAGTAACCCTTTCACTCCCAGAGTCAAACCTTGAACCAGTAAAATGTTGTCGTACCTTTTGAGTCTGTGCATAAAACTCTAGTATGTGACCATTCAAATAAAAGCTATCAAGCACTACTTTAATGTGGTACTGTTTGTTTTTGACAATTTGCAAAATGAAATTCAAGATTTTTTCCTCAGTTTCGAACTTAGCAATCTTGGGAGTGAAAGGGTTAAAGATAACTGATTGGCATAAAGCTTTAATTAAAAGCTGCTCAGGTCTTGGGGTTTTGAACGCGGTAAATAGGCTGCTAAATTAAATGGATCAGAATGAAGAATATCGTCATGGAACAATCGACAGTAATTTAAAAATTGTGAAATTGATGGAGATCTTATTCTAAAAGCCCGGCCATATGAGAACAACTGGAATTGTGGGACGACTATCATCAAGCGTGGGCCAAACGGGGCGGAAGATGACACATGAGTAAAAATTTAAGAAGATTAAAATTCGACAAGAGCGCACGAGAGGACGTCGACGAGAGTGGCTGAGAGCGCCGGCATGAGAGTTTAGGCCAAACGAGATCGAGAGTTGAACTCTTATCAACGCTCTCGATCGAGGACAAGAGTTGCCAAGATTTAGATCTCACGAGAGTTCAGCTACAACTAGCAACTCTCACCAGCCCGGGCCCGAGAGAAAACTCTCGACGTTATTTAGCTAAACACGGTCAGTGCAAAATGCAGACTGCAGACTAACCCTAACCCTGACCAAATACTAACTAAAAACAAATTTTAGCCCTAAAACAAACCCTAACCCTAACCTTTAGGGCTAACAGCTAAACTAAAAACCAAGCAGACTATAATTGGTTTTTAGTTTTTCGGTTGGTTTAGGGTTAGTTTTTAGAGAAAGGCTTAGTTTTAGGTTAGTATTAGGGTTAGGTAAGTAAGTAGTAAGTAAGTAAATCTAAAGGTTAGTTTTAGGGCTAAAATTAGTTTTTAGTCAGGGTTAGGGTTAGTTTTTAGGATTAAGGTTAGTTTTTAGGGTTAGTCTGCAGTCCTGCTTTTTATACTGACCGACTGTGAGACTACATTATAAACTCACGGTTTGTCCATGGCTTGTACATATGGCAATAATGTTGGGCATTAAACATATTAAGAGTGAATGTCCCTTATAATCGAAGAAAATTGAAAAATTCGCGGACACGGTCAAAAATCGATTTGGCTCATATTTTGTCTTTAGGAAAGCTTTACATACTAGACAAAACGAAATGAGGTTAGATTTTTTGAAATATCCATTTTAACGGGAATAAACCGTTGAAAACCGACTAGAGGGTGAAAAGCTCAAGTTTCACCTTCTGCGAACGCGAAATTATGCAGTTTTCAGGCAGTTCTCATACGAACTAAAACGTAACAGCAAGAACTTATCCAGCTATATATACATAGTGTGGGACTTCCTTTATCGAGATATAGTGATATTTTTGGTCTCGTGTTATTTCTGAAGGAACCACATCCCGATTATGAGACGACATCTTCGGCCTTTCGTAAACAAGCCAAAGGCGGCTCAAATTAGCTTGGCAAAAAAGCATGTGGTAGTGCCTCAAAATTTCTAAAAATATTTCCAGCGACTCTAGAAGAATAGTTTCTATACGATTTTGGTCTTATTTGTTTGGGATCTTCTGCTATTTTAATATAAAAACTGACCAAACTCGACCTAAATTACAAATGACGCCATGTTGAAACGATTGACATCAGAATTTATCGCTTTGTAATCAAGTAATTGTTTTGGCCTAATATATCCCCATTGATGCTTAGAATCAATAGAAACGTATAGATGATGTTTATAATTAGACTGACTCTAGATATACCGAGATATATAAAATAAATTTCGACTATACATACCTTGCAAATCGCGCCATAATTACGGTGAATTACTCTAGCTCATCAATTCCCGATTGGTCTTTTGCCATACTACAGTCCGCTTCACATTCACTCGGCATAAAATTATATTATTTGCATCCATATATAAGAAAAACTCTATGTTGTCTTCATAATCAGTTTCGAATATACTGAGAAACAAACTGAGTTGAGGGCTCGATCGAGTCGAGTGACTGAAATCCGATCGAGTGACTGAAATCCGATATGCGTGATCTCAACGGCAGTAACAAACTTACTGTCACGCAACCCTTCAGTTCGGCTTTATCTCAGTTACAGTTCTTTTTCATAACGCTTGATCAACTGATAATTTCTTGCTGACTGGCAGTTAACGGGAAGAGTCAGGCGCACTCTTGGACAAATTCTGTCAGTCGTGCAATAAATTCCTTTTTCCATTTTTGAGCTGAAATGTCAGCAAGGGACTGTGCAATAATTATCAGGAGGGATGGGGGGGGGGGGGGGTTGGAACATGGGCTTCATGTAGGAAAATATTAGGTAATACCCCCCTCCTAAAGGAATGAATTTAGTTATTGCCCCCCCCCCCTATAATCAGTCAGAAATTATGTACGACCCCCCCCCCCCCCCCCCCCCACACACACACACACACCTTTATACAAGTACCCTGTATTTTCTCTACACGCACCTGTGGATTAAAATCTTAGAACAGAAAGAAGAGCTCCTACTACATGTTTAATTGTTGGACATCCGCGTCTAGAACAAACATCACATCCGTAGCAATGAACAACAGAGCCATAGCAGAAAGAAAGGAGCATATGTTTTATTTTCGGTCCCCACCTTATAAATAGGGTATGGATTCGCCAATGTAATATGTACTTGAAATAAAATGTTAAGGCCCCCCGCTCTTGAGTGACTTATTTTACCTTGAGCCCCCCCCCCCCCCTCTCCTTGCTTTGAATTTACTCTATGCACCCCCCCCCCCCCCACCCCCTCTGGTTTTCCAATCCCAACCCCAATTATTGCACAGTCCCTAATGAGGCCCCATTAGGGGTTATAGGGATACGGGATATTTGAGAAAAAATTATCTTTGAAATGCCCCCTTGGGGAAAGTCAACAAGTATGTATGTATGTATGTATGTATAGGGATACGGGATACTGAAGGAAAAAATTATAGGGATATGGGATATTGGAAAAAAGATATATTGGGATATTCAACTGAAACTTTCTTCGCAAGATTTCTTAACATTTCAATTAATCAAGATTATTTTCAAACAAATTAAAATAAAACAAATTAACAATAATTAATGGTAATACTGATCAAAATGGACCGATATGCTGCTGGTACGTTTGTACATTTCGGTCATTTTCGTCAACTTCCGGGTCCTGTTGTGGTCACCTGTGACACCTGTTGTCGAACTGGGTGGTTACCTAGCAGATTGAAAACTTTTGCAAACTTTTTTGTTACCGGGAAATGATGTCACCAGTATCATCATTATATAGGGATAGAGACCACATAATTAAGGGGATAAGGGATATTTAAAGAAAAAATTAAAGGGATACGGGATACTCAGACCCCCCCCCCCCCCCCTAATGGGGCCTCAGTAATATCCAGCAACACTTAAACAGGGACCTGCACTATAAAAGGGATAGCTCCTCCCCCTCTTTGTCACGAAATCCCTGCTTCAGTGGCTTAATCAAAGATGGCGGACTATGCGAGCAAGAAGGGGAAAAATCGTTGATACAAAATACAAGTCGAATCCTACCTTGGGCTCTTTAATTTTACTTTAAAATACTCACTCTTGTGAAATAAAACCAAAAACACCAGTGATGCCTCTTTCATAGCTCAAATCCGAGATTTTAGCTTACCAAATTTGAATTTCGCGCCCGTAACGGTTCCCCCAATCGCGAGATGCTTGCACAATGGCGCACAGACTCCTCGCAGCTGAGATGCGCCTTCTTGAGCCTTCAAAATGAATGGCTTGTGGTCTTTCTTATTTTAACATGCTCAACCCGTGGCTTAATGTTTAACAAACGAATAAAATTGATTGTGAAAAGACTGCTGTTCGCTCCATGGCGGATGTTGCGCCATATTGGAAAGTCGACTTCTGTCTTGGATTGAACCGCTTTGCGTACATTGCTATTCCTTGTCTTTAAATTTTCACGTTTATCGTCTATTCAGCTTTACTTCTTGATATGTTTTACGGCTGATTCTTCAGAAAAAAAACCCTGAAAGATGCCTTGTTGTGCACCACGGATAGTACCTGGAGATGAAGTTACGTACGCCACGCGAGGGATATCATTTGACTTTCGGACCGGGTAGTGTTTTGGCCGATGGAGAGAAAAGCGCCGGAATATTGTACTCAGTTATTCAAGGACAACCCTCGTACATTATTTTGTTTGGTCTAGCAATACCGTACAGCACCTAATAAAAGTAAATGATGCATTTATAGTGGAATGCGTGTGTGTTGAATGTGCACTCTACCCGTCTTCGACGGCTCTTCGACTGACGTTTGTAGTTCGTCGGACATGCTGTACCAACCGTCTATAGCCTGAATTTATACGCCGGGGGTGTTTCATTGAGGTGGATTTCTTGATGCATTATCCGAGGTACAGTAATACAAAACACTTCAATTTCATACTGAATGCATCTACCTGATGTATGCACAGTGTTTCTGAAATTGTATGCCCATGTCTGGTGAAGATATTTGCCACATGCATATCGCTTCACAGTTTATACGGTCAGTGTTACGTTTAGATCTCTATAAATAAGGTTTGCTTGCTCCTGGGAGTATATAGTGAAATGATTCGCTACAACTCTGCTTTGAAATTCAGATTTATGTGTTACCTAAAAATATTTCAGGATCAAAGGTCTTAGATATCTGCGGAACAGGATTACATGACTTTACGCTAAAGGGAATCAAGTTGTTTACTTCGTGCCGTTTGTTTGTCAATGCATAGAATTCAAAACGACAGTTAACATAATAGTCACGGGAAACTTCGCGAAATATTCACTGGCTAATATTTTCAAATCAACAAAGAAAAAAGCAACTCACTATAAGCTTATGTTAGTAACAGAAGGAACCGTTTCTAATATTTGAATGCGCTCAGACATAATTTCGCGTTGTTGTGCCGCGCAAACTGAGGAGAATATTTCAACAGGGAACTGAAAGGATAGAACTATAAATATATATCTTTCCAAGTTGTTTTAAATAATTTTATGGATAAAATTCCTAGCTTCACTCTGACTCCTCTAGCACCTTACGAGATTTATTTCCCTGATCAACTCTGAGATGTTGACAGGTCGGTGTCTGGAATGAAATGACTGGCGGCTCGGCCAGTCCAAGGTTCCTTTTATAGTGCAGGTCCCTGTTTAAAGGTCAAATGCAACGAAATTTGGTATTTTTTCTTTTGTCGCGAAAACTGTGCTTTATACTGGCATCAATCATACTCAACCCTCAAAAGCTGGTTTGTGGCGCTTAAAAAGGACAAAATTGGACAATTTCCGAGAATTTCTGACGGCTGAACGAAAACGAACCAGAAATGACCGCGCTTGGAATGGAAACGAATGTATGTTTTTGTGACGTCATATGTGGTGATCTTATTTTAGAGGAGCGACGCGAAAAGACATCCGAACGCCTGGAACAGGCTAGGCTCCTAAAATCACTCTCAATAATGCAAATGTAAGCACGAGAAGGAGCAATTTAGCCATTTTCACACTGCAAGCACATGGGAGAAGCAGCTACCTCGCATGACATTGATAACTGAGGTGACACTCCTTGACGGTTCAGATGACCTTTGATTTCGAGATCGGATGTCAATCACCGTGCGACAGCAACCGCGCTTTCAGTTTTAAGTGGCCGTTATCAAAGTACCGAAACTATAATTGTCAATATGTAAATGAAACCCCTATAATAAGCCCCTATAAGCGGCCACCTTATGGCCGTCCCGATGAGAGTTCTTAGAGTTCTCCTCTTGTTTTTTTTAAATAGGAGCCTGAAAAAAAAAACACAGTTTTCACACTTCATCATGCAGTCATGCCGCCAAAACAGCATGAAATAGAATTCACCAGAAATGTTACTTGCCGATTTCGTGAAGTAATTTGCTCTAACGGGTGTCAATTTCCATGTCTAGCTTGTTTCATGGCACAGAATTAGATAAATGAATCTTGGTGACGCGAAAACAATATAACATGCGGTGTTAACTCTTGTGTAAGTCTGCAATAATTCTAGACGAGGATGAATTTTACCGCGAAAACCAAAAAAACACATTCTCGAATTAACTATTTTTACTGATATCTCGCGTTAGTTCAATGATTTTGAATTTATGTTTTTACTAAAATTAATCTGCATAAATGCATGAAAAAAAATCGATCACTTCCGTCATTAGTGACCAGGTAACTAGATAAAAATGTCTAGCGTGCACGGTTTCAGTTCTTGGGAAAGATATTCAAAAGGGAAAAAAATCGGGTCCACCGTCCACGCCATTCCTCAATTTTTAGCGGGATCATTTGCGGTCCACTCTGGGGATCATTTGCGGTTCGGGATTATTTGCGGTCCAATTTGGGGATCATTTGCGGTTTGGGATCATTTGCGGTCCCGGGATCATTTGCGGAGCTGTACAGTACTAACATCACAGCAGATAGCTGGTTTCTTTTGCCGTCTTTCAGCAAAGAAACGATTAGTAGTCACAGACTCACGTGAAGTTAGCGCGGACGAGAACGAAACTTCAGCTGAATCCGAGACTCGCCTCTCTGCTCTGTAAGCAAATGTGATGAGGGATGTGGCTCTCCATGAGCATCCTATTGTATCGTCCGATCGTAATATCTGTGAACTTGTAAAAAGAAAGAAACTAAAAACTTTAAGTGTTGCTATGCTAAGAAGAATTTGCATCGACCTCGGGGTGGATATTACTGACATTTCAGCTCAAAATGGAAAAAAAGGAATTTATTGCACGACTGACAGAATTTGTCCAAGAGTGCGCCTGCTCTTCTCGTTAACTGCCAGTCAGCAAGAAATTATCAGTTGATCAAGCGTTATGAAAAAGAACTGTAACTGAGATAAAGCCGAACTGAAAGATTGCGTGACAGTAAGTTTGTTACTGCCGTTAAGATCACGCATATCAGATTTCAGTCACTCGATCGGATTTCAGTCACTCGACTCGATCGAGCCGTCCACTCAGTTTGTTTCTCAGTATGTTCGAAAATGATTATGAAGACAACATAGAGTTTTTTCTTATATATGGATGCAAATAATATAATTTATGCCGAGTGAATGTGAAGCGGACTGTAGTATGGCAAAAGACCAATCGGGAATTGATGAGCTAGAGTAATTCACCGTAATTATGGCGCGATTTGCAAGGTATGTATAGTCGAAATTTATTTTATATATCTCGGTATATCTAGAGTCAGTCTAATTATAAACATCATCTATACGTTTCTATTGATTCTAAGCATCAATGGGGATATATTTGGCCAAAACAATTACTTGATTACAAAGCGATAAATTCTGATGTCAATCGTTTCACATGGCGTCATTTGTAATTTAGGTCGAGTTTGGTCAGTTTTTATATTAAAATAGCAGAAGATCCCAAACAAATACGGCCAGAATCGTATAGAACTGTTCTTCTAGAGTCGCTGGAAATATTTTTAGAAAATTTTGAGGCACTACCACATGCTTTTTTTGCCAAGCTAATTTGAGCCGCCTTTGGCTTGTTTACGAAAGGCCGAAGATGTCGTCTCATAATCGGGATGTGGTTCCTTCAGAAATAACACGAGACCAAAAATATCACTATATCTCGATAAAGGAAGTCCCACACTATGTATATATAGCTGGATAAGTTCTGCTGTTACGTTTTAGTTCGTATGAGAACTGCCTGAAAACTGCATAATTTCGAGTTCGCAGAAGGTGAAACTTGAGCTTTTCACCCTCAGTCGGTTTTCAACGGTTTATTCCCGTTAAAATGGATATTTCAAAAATCTAACCTCATTTCGTTTTGTCTAGTATATAAAGCTTCCCACAGACAAAATATGAGCCAAATCGATTTTTGACCGTGTCCGCGAATTTTTCAATTTTTCTTCGATTATAAGGGACATTCACTCTTAATATTACACGTAGATGTTGTTTACTGCGATTGATTTACAGCGTTTTTGAAAAAACATTGGTCTAACTGCGCATAACGAGACGGCGCTACCTCAGTGTCGCTGACCAATAGGACCGAAGGCTTTAGGAACGACATTGACTTTGACATCACAACCAGAAACATTGTTTGAAACAAACCTTGTGTTACTGACATAAAAAAAGGTTCTTTTAGATTCACCGAATAACTTAATCTCGTCCGCGGTCTTTTCAGGCGGGTAAATCCAAGATGGCGGACACACCAGCCGCCATCTTGAAAAGCAACGCCGAGAAACAACCTCGTTCACAGGGTCTTCTCGTTTTTCAAGATGGCGGCTGATCGGTGCCATTCTGAAAAACAAGAAGACCCTGAGAACGAGGTTGCGCCGAAAAAACCCTGGAAACGAGGTTGCGAGGTAAACAAAATATTGTATGCAAATTACCTTTAACGATTGATTTTATATTTAAATGCATCTACGTACAACACTGCGAGATAGCATTGTTTGTTTTATGTTGTTTCGTCCCTATATAATGTTGTGACCAGACCACACAATCTGTGTGGCCAATCTTGAATGTCAACAACATGCATTTGTCCACCTTGAGAAGGGATATCTGAAGAAGGAATTACAATATTCCGTTTTTTATTTTTCAATGAGCTGTTTGTTTAGAGCTTATAATTTCTCCATATGTTTTCTTTGTGTGTGTGGTGTGTGTGTGTGTGTGTGTGTGTGTGTGTGTGTGTGTGTGTGTGTGTGTGTGTGTGTGTGTGTGTGTGTGTGTGTGTGTGTGTGTGTGTGTGGGAAATATCTTAAACAAACTTTTGTCAATATTCATCATAATAATTCAATGGTTAACTTTGAACGCGTATATATATGTTCATCCCAGTAAGTTATCCCTAGCCTTTGTAAATTGACTAAAAAAGAGCACCATTTCATTAAGCGGCCATATGGTTTTCTATGTTTTGAAATAAAACTCTAGATATTATAATCTCAAAAGTCGCATTGTTTTAGATTAACTCCCGCCTTATACAGTTTCTGGAGAAAATGTGGCATTCTCATTCTACGAGCTATACATCAAAAGAGTTGTCACCAAATATAATTAATTTTACCAACACAAAATGCAAATAATGAGAAAGGAAATCCCCTAATTATGTAAAATGGCTTTTG
>MU827932.1:0-24801 GCA_029204205.1 Desmophyllum pertusum
GCTATGTCACGATATTTTAAGGGGGCATTTGTGCGAAGTGCAAAATCACCTTCAAATTGAAGAATAGCCTCAAAATAATACTTTCCTAAGGTAGAAAAACACCTAGAGGATGATAATAAACCAAACAGGAACAAGGATGGTCGAAGGATGGAGAAGATTAAGAACGTTAAGAACGGATTGCGAAGGAAGAACTTGAAAAAATTGGCCAATTTTTTCAAGATGCGCCATCCGTGACGTAGCTCCTAAAGAGCGGCCCTCTGTAATTTTCGACTAAAGTGTTTCGAACCACCGAGAAAAAATGAAATTCCTCAAACTTTCCTCCATAAGAAAGGTCTAGGTAAGTTGATTCATATCAAGATAACTTTAAGTTCAATCGGATTAATATTTTCGCGGTAGTACGAACATTTCAGACATTTCGGTTTTTTGGAGGCTTCTCGGACGGGTTTCAGCGGCCATTTTACCACACTTTTGAACATCCTCGCCGTGAAAATTAAAACGCACTAAAACTAAATGTTAAGTCATTATTCGAAACAAGCAGATATTTGTAATCAATTTAGGCGTCAGTTCAGACGCCATACTTCACATGAGCCGAATCGAATTCGAATTTAGGTCTACCCTGAAAAATACATTATAATAATTCATGCATTTGTTTTCGGCTCATGTGAAGTTCGGCGTCTGAATAAATAGCCGGTCCACAGCCGTTATTTTCGGTTGGAGCCAGGCGGGAAGAACCGGCTGAGCCGATCCGAATTGATTCAGCCGTTCCGAATTGATTCAGACGCTTCGTACCTCACATGGACTTAATTCATCGAATTTGATTCGGGCGTCTGAACTGGGCCTTAAGGGCTGAATGTCGATTTTGATCAAGCAGCTGAATATTTGTTTTAACTGAATTTTGATTTTTTTTTTTTTTCCTTTTGAGCCATTTCTGAAGCTCCAATAAACATGGGCCATACCAAATTTTTGAAGGATAATATCTCGCAATTGATACAGTGAAGTCTCACTTTCGTAAAAGTGCACTCCAATAAAAGAGCAATGTCTCAGGCCCAGCCCAATTCAGACGCCGTAACTTGCATTTGAGCCGAATCAAAAATTCGAATTTAGGCCGACGCTAAATTAATTTAGACCGGCTGAATTGGGGATTCAGACAGCCAGAGCTTAATCAGCTGTAACGTAATTCAGTAGGGGAAACTTGCTGTTATATTGAAAAAATACATTATAATAATTCATGCATTTGTTTCGGCTCATGTGAAAGTTCGGCGTCTGAATCAAAGGCCAGTCACAGCCGTTATTCCCGGATGAGCCAAGCGGGCTGATGGAACGGCTGGGAGGCCGATCCGAATTCAATCAGGCCGTTCCGAATTGATTCAGACGCCGTACTTCACAAGAGCTTAATTCATCGAATTTGATTCGGCTCATGTGAAGTACGGCGTCTGAACTGGGCCTCAGCTTCAATATATGCAATAAAATTTTGGGGCTGTTAAAATTACAAATATTTGGTGGAACGAAAGTTCAAAGGGTACTTTCGTCCATGAACGCCGTCTTCGCAAACAGATCAACAACGGGAAAATAACCGACCTCCTGAAATATCCGGGCCTGGAGTATAACAGAATACTTTAATTGCATTCTCTGCAAGTCTACAAGCACACTTTCGAGGAATTAGTAAAACCGGGAATAGAGAATCTGACTTTCAACTCCGAGGCATATTTACAAAACTACTAAATGTTTGATTGTCACATCAGCCGCCGGCGTTTATAAGGAATATAACACTTGTGTGGCAATCTAAATGACAAACGATTCAGTTATCTATTGTCAAGAACGTACCTTAAAGCAGGGAAGCAGCCATTTTCCGTTGCCAAACTGTTTATAACGGTCGATCTGCCAACAACCCGTCATGTCATGATCACTGAGATTGCGTTACAGAAACAACAAGAATTTTCGAAGAAAATATAACCGGGCTTTTTTTTTATCAAGCAAGCAAGCAGTTTTACCTGCTCTCTTGGCTTGAAAATCTATAGATTAGTCACGGCAGTCACGCTGAAGTCTGATGTTTGCGTATAGTGCCTACTGTCAATTTTCTTGCCTCTGAGCAGTTCTTTGAAGATCATTCCTCAATATAAAGCCAAAGTTGAATAAGAGGAAAAAAACACGACAACAGAGGTACGAATCGGTGTTGAACCATCAATCGCAGGCGTTCCGCGTTGCACCATCATCATTCGCAGCTATTATAGTCACAGTTCGACAAATTGCGTGAGTCAAAATGTGATATTGTAACAGTAATGGCAACCTCGTTCCCAGGGTCTCTCGACCCTGGGAACGAGGTTGACGTAATGGTTGTTTATTTATAAATCTTCTGCATACAAGGAAGTGAAATGCTGCACCAACACGAAAAGTAATGTATTTCACACTAAATAAACAGCAGAGTATTCATGTTCAAATCAAAAGTAATAGCTTGATATGAAATTTTGACCTAACGGCGACCCTGGTTTATCACAGACGTTTGCGAAATCTCTTCAAGTCACGGTTATACGTGACTTATGTGACCCCATGACGTAATCGTCCTTATTTATAAATCTGCATTTCTCAGCAAGTTTCTGTTTTTCTCAGAAAATATACGGAAAAGATATGTATTTCACACAAAATGACAATTATTTAACAGGACAATATTCAGAAAATATCATTTAGGGCAAAGGATGACCCTGGCGAAATCTAACGTAGCTTGATAAAATAAAAGTTGATCTAATGACGCTTTCAGTGTATGTGATGTACGTACGCAACTCACAGACAAGTCAAGTCACGATTCGCCGTGACCCTATGACGTAATCGTCCAAATATAAATCTGGCACGTCTCACCAAGTTTCTGAATACATAAATCTGCGAGTCTGAGCAAGTTTCTGTTTTCCTTTACGGAAAAGAAATGTATTTCACACAAAACAAACAGGACAATATTTCATGACCCTGGCGAAATGTAACGTACCTTGATAAAAAATTTGATCTAATGGAGCACCTAGTGGTGCCCACCCAGTAGTGGGTACAATGATTTAATATTTTTGACGAGTCAAACTCACCGACGTTGCGAAATCTGTACGCCGCTCCGATGTGTTTACGCGGTCCTAAATTATTATTTATTTGGACCAGTCCAACTTTCACATAGACTCGCTTTGCGCTGCTCTCTCGAGTCGGCGGTCTTCGTTCCTCCCCGAGAAAAACTTTCACAAGGCGAATATATATATTTCATACTCTCTCCTAGCTCTCCTCCTAGCACTTTGGCGGAGTAGAGGTATAAGGTGAATCACGACAAATAAAAAACAGAAGCTATTTTACTAACTCGGGCTGGGCCCTAGGCCCACGCCCGTTAATAACATTGATGGAAAAAATAAGGAGTGGGGGCTTTATTTTTCGCTGAAAAACGCGCATGCGACAGCGAAAAGAATAACGCTACTTGCGCGCGTTGCATTTGACGTCATTTTCGTGTTTTATACCGCTCATCGACCATAGCTCTTGACCAATGAGAGCGCGATAAATTTGACAGTTATTGTAAAATTAACAAATCGATAACATTTTGTTTTCATGTTCTACACTCTTAGGGACCGGTCATTATTTTATCGGCGCCTGGGGGGGGGGGGGGGGGGGGGGGGGGGGGGGGGGGGGGGGGGGGGGATTCTGAGGTTTTAAGGGAGGACAACGCAACATTTACGTGATCCTAGCCTGCGAGCAAGCTATCATGGGTTTTGGGAGAGTAGTATTTTTTCCCGCCGTCTGAGTACGCCCAGAAAGCCTTTTCGCAGGCTAACGTGATCCCCCCATAAAGCATTTACAATATTTTAATAATCCCCCCTGGTTGTGGTGCCAACTTTCATGATACCTTCTCCTCTTCCAGCGGAGCCACCACCAATACCAGTGTTATCTTATTTTTTCATCTGGTATGAACGTGATTGTCGAAGGACTACTATATTTTTGAAATAATACCGTATTTTTGGCCCGCTTTTCACGAATGTTTTCTCGATTGACTCTTCGATGATTCTTTATAGAATTTGAATAAATATAGAACTTAAGCTTTCAATAATGGAATATGCAGTTTTGTTCAATGTTAAGAACAGGCCATAAAAAATCAGTTTGAAGCCATTTTAGTGGAAATTAACTGAAGGAGTATATGTGCAGAGCATGTATAAAAGCTCAACGATTTTAGCCATTGCCTTACCATATGCACAACAACTGATCATCCTGTTAGATCGTGCCTGAATATAACGAAGAGAAGCCAAATCATAAAATCGCATATCTTTGTCAAGAGGAGAATACGATATATAAATATACTTTCAATTGGCGTTGTTTATATTATTTATAGTGGTCCCCCATCCAGGTCCGTAGCAATGGGAAAAGAAGTGGGGGGCCCCTCGATCGAGGGCCGTAGTTTCTAGAAAATTTTGAAATCTAGAGGCTCGTAATTGCTATTTCCAGCGTTCTCCAAGAGCGATTTGTGATTTACGTGTATCGCGAATTACTTCCTACACTGTCTCAGCAAACCAATGCACATTGAAAAAAGTATAACACTTCCAACGTAAATTACAAAATAAAAAACCGACTGTATCTTGAAACCAGCAAATATTTCACCTGTCAGAGACCTCAGAGTCATCATAGTAAGTTCGTAGTTCTTTTAAACTGTCTGAGTTGCCTTAGAGATTCTTGGTGCTGACTAATAATGATCGTCGCCTCTGGGGACGAGAATGCGCTCGAATATGCTTGAAAACGCCACAACAGTCATCTGCGCATGCGGCAAATAGTTTGAGATCGAAGTTCACATGATGTGAATGACGTCAGCGTTTTCAAAAGCCTCCGTTTTCGCTGTCCACACTAATAATATAGGGCACCGTTAGTCTCCACTCTTGACCGCGTTTTCTTTTTTTGCGTTTTCGATGAAAAACATGAAAATTTTCAAAACTTACCAGTGAAACCACTCGCCTGCGGCTCGTGGTTCCACTTGGCGTCATTTCTTATGGTCGATAAGAGTGTAGACCATGAAAAAGAAATGTTATCGATTTGTTAATTTTTACAATAACTGTCAAATTTATCGCGCTCTCATTGGTCAAGAGCTATGTCGATGAGCGGTATAAACCACGAAAATGACGTCAAATGCAACGCGCGCAAGTAGCGCATTCTTTCTCTCTGTCGCGTGCGCGTTTCCTCAGCGAAAAATAAAGCCTGCGCTCCTATTTTTTTCCATCAATTTTGGAAATCTAACAAATTCTTCTAGAGTTATGCTGGAAAAACCTGTTCAATTTTTGTTGAAAAATCAGTGGCAAATTTGGGTCTCGCACCCAACATACTTCCAGGTTCATTTGGCTATGTACTTTGGCCAACGATAAAATTGAACGTTTTTGCCCCCGTCCCCGACTAGGACCGATTGAGCTAGTTGCTGTGCGACTAATGTCAGTTTCTCTCCAAATTTGCCAAAAATGTTACTTTTATCTGAGGGAGCATAATTATGTTACACAAATAGAAGTAATCCTTATATCAGCAAAAATGTTCAATCTCTTGCTTTCAGAAATATATATAGGCATTAAATTATACACTAAACAAAATAATACAAAACATTACCACTTTGACTTTAGCAGCAGTCATAATACATAAAACACAGGGTTTAACACAATAAAATTTATGTTAAATTTGATATTTAAGTCGGGGGCGGCATTTTTCGTGTCGTAAATGCCCACCGTGAAAAAGGCTCCCGAAATTGTAAATGCAATTAAGTGTATCACATATCACCCAACCATTTTGTTCCAAGTGGCACATACGTCCCAGTAAACTGTACGCAGAGAAACAGGTGATTCTGATGCACTGTTACAAAGATCTATCCTTTCTGCATCAGATGCGTGTTAATTGATGACGTCACAATGGCTTTGATGTGTAAGACTTCAAAATGTTACTTTTATCTGAGGGAGCATTCATTCTCCAATATATAATTATTAAATAATTGCACAATATTAGTATTTATTTTTTTTTTCAAATGGTACTGAACATTTTCCGACTAACCAACTCCATTATTAGGAAAACCCGTACCTTAAGGAGCATTGCGGATTTTTCCTGCAAATGGCCACAAAATATGGCAGGCAATGCCATGGCCATAATGTGCTACATTTCGGGGGCGGTGCCTCCGCGTCTAACAAGTTTCTCATAAGAGACGACTGGGACGAGTCAGGGGGCGGATCTTGGAATTGGTGATAGGGGTCCCAGGGTTTCCGAAAATGTGAGGTAGAAGGATAATTCTTGGATGTAAGACGGCAGTAGTTAGTACTAAAAGGCGCGAGCCTTTCACATGAGACGTGTTCTGGGTAGGCATGAGAGGAAGGGGGGATGGGAGACGCTCCCCTCCAATTGGGGTGTTTGGGGGGCAAATTGTGAGATTTCAGACTCTGAAAAGTACATTTTGGTGGATCCTGGAGATCGCTTTGCTATGGATAATGGTGAAAACAAAAATATCCTCAGATCTGATAGGGAAGTGTGGACCCCTCGACCCTTCCCGTGGATCCGCCACTGCATTTATACCCTGCAAATAGCATATTAACTTTTCTTTATTGGCACTTAACGCATTAAACATACAAACGCATCGCGGACCTATTTTTGTGTTTTGCTGCTAAGCAAAAACACATCGGATGTAGCTGAACCTTGTGCCGTAAGCGTACAAAGTGGAATGTTTAACCACCGCTGCCAATCAAAGGCGATCGAAACCAATGAACCGTAGCGCTGATCGTCTGAGAGTTTACCCGGACTCCGTCCGTTGTTTCATGCCGCCATTTAATGAAAAGTTTCGAATTTACAGGCCAAAGTGTTCGAATGCAAACCACGTTCGAAAACCGTGTCAAAAGCATTATGTATTTATACATCACGTTGGGAAAGAAAGTTATTTGCCATGCCGGAATCGTCTCGCCATCGGAATTCAAACTTTGGCACGTACGGCCGGCCACTAGTTTTGTGAGAAAATGATTCCACTCTTCATCAGTTCATAGCACTAAATAGGAAGCTTTCATTCACGTAAAGTGAAGACTTGGAACGTGACCGAAGGTCATAATATTTTCTCCGAAGTACCCGGTAAGTGCACAGTCTCAATTTGCTTACGTCTGGCCGCCAATTTTGATTATTCAAGTTGCAAACTTTCGCTTTGAAAATAAACTTACCCTCGCTTAGCTTTGTCTACAGCTACAGCGTATTAGTAGTATTTAACTCTGAACTTTATACTTTGCCGCATGTGTTCCAAGTCAAAAGGTTAGCTAAAAAGTCCAAAATTACCAACAAATTGAAATGAAGCAATCTCAAGTATTCTATTTTCGAGTGCTCTGAATTCCATTTGTACACTTCGACTGAAATGTGAAAAAATATGTTCAAAGAGGGTCCCCAATAGGTTTGGCGGGATGCGGATTTGGCTTATTTTTGTGGCGATATTCGGGATGCGAGCTAAAAACAGGAGCGGGAAGCGGGAATTTCAATTACGAGCGGGAGCGGGATTTCGTGTTTTTAAGGGGTTGGGATGCGAGAATCGCAAGGGGAAAAGTAGCGGGATACGGGATTTCAATTTTTACGTGACTGCATGAATTTACCAAGCGCACAAGGCAGACTGGTACAAATGGATCCTTTGTGTATAGTTGTGTCGGGTTTCAATTAATGAATAGCAAAGGAGTGTAGCCTGTTTAAAATTTATCAACGAACTAATCAAACCTAGAATACAAGATAAAGAAAGCAATGCGATCACTCTAAAACGAGTATAACTTAAAGGAACTTACTCAGAGATCAGTGTAGATCGAGATGATAACGGAGTGCGAGCTCAAGCAAACAAACTAATGTACTTCAGTGTTAACTCAGACGAGACCGTCTTACTAAAAATAGAGGGGTTTTGTACAATAGGATTTGGAACGCTTTCAAATTGCGGTCTGTTAATTTCTCTCAAACAAAACAATTATTGTTTCTGAATATTATCGCAGAAGCCACGATCATCAGACTTAATCGAACTGTTTTGCCACATCAACAATGTGTTCTCAAATTTACAAAATGTTGCACGCGATTTTGCACTCCCGAATTAAAAAGATAGATGTACATTCATCAACATTTTCCACGATCAAACTTTGTTGAAGTTTCTATAACAGGAACAAAAAGAGAAACTACTCTTGAAAGATATGTTATTACGAGGACAACTGCACGTAAACAATCTTCTGGGCTTCTAGAAAAGTCCAGCTGTTAAATGGCTTGTTCAAGGGTTCAGCGATTTTCAAAGACATATTCGTTGTGGGTCAGGAAATATTAAAGAGGTTTCGGAGCCAGTCCACGTAGGATCAAGGCAATTATGGAAATGGTCAGAAACAGCCTTGCCTCAAAAACTATTTCTGGTGAAATGTATTCACGAGCAAGCAATTTGTTAGCAATTTAAGTTGGCAAATGCAAATATTTGTGGGTATTATATAAAAAACCAACGGAAACTCGATTGAAATTTTGTTTGTCAGTCAAGATAAAACGCAAGTATAGAAAATATTTGAAGGACAATAAACAAAATATTAAAACTCCTTTTGGCTTCAAAATATATTCACTGATAATTGTCCTTCCTTGTTATTTTCGGATGGCAATCATCAGGTTTCGTAGCATAATCGTGCGTTCTAGAATGGCCATTGGAACTCCTGTAAGTTGCACATCTGCTCACATTTGTATTAAAAATGGATTTACAAATCAACCAGGTGTTGAAATTGATTTAAAGAGGGTACCTAGCGATTTTAAAAGATGTTTAATTTGCCTCTTGATAAAATTCGCAATGCGGTCTCGCATCAAAACTCTTTGATGATTATCTGTACTCCAGGAACATTCAGAGCATTCTGGCAGGCTTGACCGATAGAACCATTTCTGCCTCAGCCTTTTTGGTTTGGTTTCGTACTTATTAAGGCTACCAGAGAATAAGACCAAGAATAACAGCTATTAGTAAAAATCTACTAGTATACTAATGCAAATGAGACAATGTGATTGGCTGCGCTACTCGTACACTATCAGCCATTAGTGTGCAGTGGCTGGAGGTCGTCACAAAATTGCGGTTTCTTGTCGTTTCGGGGATGATTTAGAGTTAATACTAGACAATTGTTCTGATTTTACTAAAACAATTAGATTATTCGCTCTCAATTTCTATGATGTGATAGTTGATGAGGCCGTAATGTTAATTAGAGTGATATGCAACCAAAACAAGTACTGCTGTACATATATTTGAAAGGTTCGCGAAAACAATCGAGGAAAGTGTAGACAAGTGGAAACACAGTCAGCCCGATAATTCTTTTTTTATCTATGCAGTGACGGAAAGTCTGCATTTAATTTCTCGCTTCAAGCTCCAAGTTTTGTTTATTTTACACAGGACGCGTAAGGCATTTGGTAAAACTTGAAGAAGGTAAGCCAAGCAATACAATGTGATATTTTATTGACCTTTATTGGACCTATCCTGAACTGGTGCCGGAGATCCAAGTACGGTTAATATTGTTGGCTTCTCCGTTGTTCTCCTGAGTGCCCATGTACGAAATTCATGGTTGGATCATTGTCCTTTCTTTGGTGCTGCAAAACTGTCGACCTTTCTATAAATGAACAACTGAAAACAAGAAAGTGGAATACAAAACTGCCTTTCTGTTAATTATTTCCCTTTTAAGTCTCTTTCATTGATGAAAGGTTTATGGACGATTATTATAGAGAGGGGTGGCCGGAACTCATTATTCGTTCGTAATGAAATTTAACATGTTTTAAATTCAGACTAGCTTATGCGGCGGAAACTCTAGGATTCCTGATTTCTATCACGGCACTGACTTAAACTTTTTTACCTGGCTGGTAAAAAAAACCCGACCAATGAGTCATGATTCATGTAATGTCAGATAATCAGTTTTCCAAAAGAGATAAGTTAAAAGGGATTAGACAAAGTGACCGCCAGAACATATCACAATACACTCTCTCTTCCTGACACAGCGCACTAGCACTCCATTTCCATTCCTCAATGTAAAATTACTACCACGATGGAAAATCCTAATGGTGATACGCATGATTCATGGTTTTGTTAACAGTCTAAACAAAAGGTATGTATAAGTTATTTCACTTCCGTTCGGCGCGCCAAGAATGTTGTTGAGAAGCATATAACTAAAAAATAATTCCGTAACTGAACCTAACTACAGTTGATCATTGGCGATTGGCAAATTCATTTTTTAATTGCAGTTTCATTATGTTTGTCTAAATGATCTACCATGAGTAACATCCTTTTCTTATTGTGGTTAGACCATTTTTTAAGTTATTGTATATATTGATTAAAGTTAATTTCGGCTGGTAATCAACAGGTTTCGTAGATAATTCTTTTGTATCAATGCAGAGACGGAAAGTCTGCATTTAAATTCTCGCTTCAAGCTCCAAGTTGTTTATTTTACACAGGACGCGTAAGGCATTTGATAAAACTTGAAGAAGGTAAGCCAAGCAATGTGATGTTTTATTGTCAGTGTCCTTTTAATAATTCCGCTGTATCGTCTGGTGCAACGAGATCGAAGTACGAGTATTTTTGTCTTGTAGCTGTTCTCCTGAGTGCACATACGAAATTCGTGGGTTGGGTCATTGTTCGTACTTATTCGGTGCTGCAAAGGTTTCTACCTTTATTTAAAAGAACAACGAAAGATCAGAGGAGTACACAACTGCCTTTCTATTAATTATTTTTTCTCTTTAAAGTAAGTCTCTTCGATTGATGAAAGGTTTCTGGACGCTATTAGAGAGGTTTGGCCAGAATATCTCAACGTCAAACATTTTGGAGAAATGTCTTCTTTCGCCATGAAATTTAAAGGGGCACTGTCACAAGGACGCATGCGCCAGTCTCGCGAGTCGAACTTGAAAAGGTTAGGCTAACTTTTTCAAGTTTGAGTTGCCAAATCCAAAATGGCGTCGACTAGTGGCGGCGGCGGCACGGTGGAAAGCGTAGTAATTCTGGGCGAAAAGAATATTCAATACCCCGACAAGAGCCAAGAGAGCGTGGACAAAACCCCATAAACGCATTTATCTGAAGATAACAGTTTCAAAACATGGCGTGAAGCGAAATTCGTTGCAGGTTACGAAGGATACAGTGATAAGAACTGTCGCGACACATTTGTTGTTGAGGAGACGAGACGAGTGATCGAAACAGATGTGACCTCAGCTGTGACCTCTCACGCGAAAACGTACAACACGGCTTTCCGTTCGAAAGGCTAAAAGCCGTTCACTACCCGAACGGTTAGCAAGCCGAACGGCTGCTACTACCCGTTCGAAAAAAATGTTCGAATTGCTGCCGCTACCCGTTCGAAAAAAATCTTCAGCCGTTCCAACGGCTGCGCTACCCGTTCAGAAAAAAATCTTCACCCGTTCGAAGCTAAGCCAGGTAATCCGTTGAGAAAAAATATTGAGCGGCCGTTGCAACGGCAACGGTTATCCGTTGAAAACTTCTGTACAAATGGATAAATCTAATCTTGGCTCTCAAAAGTGCGTTGCGTTACGGCCGTTGCAAAAATATTTTGTATGCAAATCATGTTTCGGAAATACGTATGCGAACAGCGCACGCTGTTACAGTAATATTATGACTTTATCTGTTTTACATAATCGTGATTAGAAACAAAATACATGCAAATATTTTCACTAACCGTCATTATGGAATGGCGGCCAAATAATTTATGGTCGACAGGAAGTGAGCAGTTTTCGCGCATGCGAATCCGTGACAGTGCCCCTTTAATATGGTCTAATATGTTAGACAACTGAGCTGATGCGGATTTTTATACAGCACTTAAACTTCCTTTACCTGGTTGGTAAAAAGAAACCGACCAATGAGTTTAGCAAATGTCAGATATTATTCCAAAATAGATAAGTAAAGGGATTAGTTTAATTTCTGACTGAATAATTGTTTTGCTACGACGGCTGTTAAACAACAACTGCCGGAATTTTCGAGCGAAACTCTTCGTCAGGTAAATCATAGGATTGTGTGTTGGATTGAATAAGTGTTGGCGATGGGCAAAGGCTTACTGCAAGGAAGATTAGTTTGCATTCACTCCCCCCCCCTCCCCCCTCCAAAAAGGGTGGTAGTGGTGTTTGGCTGTTGATGGAAACCATCCCTGAAAGCGTTGATTTGTGCCTTCACTAAAGCAGCTTGCTCAAAGGAAGAGATGGTTACCAGTTGATGGTGGAAAATGCTCGCGCCGATTTGAAAATTAAAAGTCTGAAAATTAAAAACCAACAACATTCAAACAATAATGACATCTAATTAATGCTCAAACTTTTGTGTGTCAATTGAGGGTCCCCAATAGGTTTGGCGGACGCGGGATTTGGCTTATTTTTGTGGCGATATTCGGGATGCGAGCTAAAAACAGGAGCGGGAAGCGGGAATTTCAATTACGAGCGGGAGCGGAATTTCGTGTTTCGTCAGAAAATATCACAATACACTCTCTCTTCCTGAAACAGCGCACTCCAATTCCATTCTTCATTGTAAAATTACTACCACGATGGAAAATCCTAATGATGATACGCATGATTCATGGTTTTGTTAACAGTCTAAACAAAGATATGTATAAGTTATGTCACTTCCGTTCGGCGCGCAAATGTTGTTGAGAAGCATATAACTAAAAAATAATTCCGTAACTGAACCTGACTACAGTTGATCATTGGCGATTGGCAAATTCATTTTGAATTGCAGTTTCATTATGCTTGTCTAAATTATCTACCATGAGTAACATCCTTTTCTAATTGTGGTTAGACCATTGTTCAAGTTATTGTATATATTGATTAAAGTTATTTTCGGCTGGTAATCATCAGGTTTCGTAGATAATTCTTTTGTATCAATGCAGAGACGGAAAGTCTGCATTTAAATTCTCGCTTCAAGCTCCAAGTTGTTTATTTTACACAGGACGCGTAAGGAATTTGATAAAACTTGAAGAAGGTAAGCCAAGCAAGGTGATGTTTTATTGTCAGTGTCCTTTTAATAATTCCGCTGTATCGTCTGGTGCAACGAGATCGAAGTATTTTTGTGTTGTAGCTGTTCTCCTGAGTGCACATACGAAATTCGTGGGTTGGGTCATTGTCAGTACTTATTCGGTGCTTTAAAGGTTTCTACCTTTATTTAAAAGAACAACGAAAGATCAGAGGAATACACAACTGCCTTTCTGTTAATTATTTTTTCTCTTTAAAGTAAGTCTCTTCGATTGATGAAAGGTTTCTGGACGCTATTAGAGAGGGTTGGCCAGAATATCTCAACGCCAAACATTTTGGAGAAATGTCTTCTTTCGTGTCAATTGTGGGGGCCCCAATAGGTTTGGCGGGATGCGGGATTTGGCTTATTTTTGTGGCGATATTCTGGATGCGGGCTAAAAACAGGAGCGGGAAGCGGGAATTTCAATTAAAAGCGGGAGCGTGATTTCGTGTTTTTAAGAGGTCGGGATGCGAGAATCGCAAGGGGAAAAGTAGCGGGATACGGGATTTCAATTTTTACGTGGCTGCATGAATTGACCAAGCGTACAAGGCAGATTGGTACAAATGGATCCTTTGTGTATAGCTGTGTCGGGTTTCAATTAATGAATAGCAAAGGAGGTGTAGCCTGTTTTAAATTTATCAACGAACTAATCAAAACCTAGAATACAAGATAAAGAAAGCAATGCGATCACTCTAAAACGAGTATAATTTCAAGGAACTTACTCAGAGATCAGTGTAAATCGAGATGACAACGGAGTGCGAGATCAAGCAAACAAACTAATGTACTTCAGTGTTAACTCAGACGAGACTGTCTTACTAAAAATAGAGAGGTTTTGTACAATAGATTTGGAACGCTTTCAAATTGCGGTCTGTTAATTTCTCTCAAACCAAACAATTGTTTCTGAATATTATCGCAGAATCATATCATCATCATCATCATCAACATCATCATCATCATCATCATCATCATCATCATCATCAGACTTAATCGAACTGTTTGCCACATCAACAATGTGTTTTCAAATTTACAAAATGTTGCACGCGATTTTGCACTGCACGTAAACAATCTTCTGGGCTTCTAGAAACTTCCAGCTGTTAAATGGCTTGTTCAAGGGTTCAGCGATTTTCAAAGGCATATTCGTTGCGGGTCAGAAAATATTAAAGAGGTTTCGGAGCTAGTCCACGTAGGGATCAAGCAATCATGGAAATGGTCAGAAACAGCCTTGCCTCAAAAACTATTTCTGGTGAAATGTATTTACGAGCAAGCAATTTGTTAACAATTTAAGTTAGCAAATGCAAATATTTGTGGGTATTATATAAAAACCAACGGAAACTCGATTGAAATTTGTTTGTCAGTCAAGATAAAACGCAAGTATAGAAAATATTTGAAGGACAATAAACAAAATATTAAATCTCCTTTTGGCTTCAAAATATATTCACTGATAATTGCCCTTCCTTGTTATTTTCGGATGGCAATCATCAGGTTTCGTAGCATAATCGTGCGTTCTAGAATGGCCATTGGAACTCTGTAAGTTACACATCTGCTCACATTTGTATTAAAAATGGATTTACAAATCAACCAGGTGTTGAAATTGATTTAAAAGAGGGTACCTAGCGATCAGATTTTAAAAGATGTCTAATTTGCCTCTTGATCAATTCCAATGCGGTCTCGCATCAAAACTCTTTGATTATTATCTGTACTCCAGGAACATTCAGAGCATTCTGGCAGGCTTGACCGATAGAACCATTTCTGCCTCAGCCTGTTTGGTTTGGTTTCGTACGTGTTGAGGCTACCAGAGAATAAGACCAAGAATAACAGCTATGGAGTGATATGCAAACCAAAAACAAGTATTTGAAAGATTCGCGAAAACAATCGAGGAAAGTGTAGCCAAGTGGAAACACAGCTGTCAGCCCGATAATTCTTTTTGTATCAATGCAGTGACGGAAAGTCTGCATTTAAATTCTCTCTTCAAGAGCTTTCAAGCTTTAATTTGTTTATTTTACAAAGGACGCGTAAGGCATTTGGTAAAACTTGAAGAAGGTAAGCCAAGCAATACAATGTGATATTTTATTGACCTTTATTGGACCTATCCTGAACTGGTGCCGGAGATCCAAGTACGGTTAATATTGTTGGCTTCTCGTTGTTTCTCCTGAGTGCCCATGTACGAATTTCATGGGTTGGATCATTGTCCTTTCTTTGGTGCTGAAAAACTGTCGACCTTTTTATAAAAGAACAACTGAAAACAAGAAAGTGGAATACAAAACTGCCTTTCTCTTAATTATTTCCCTTTTAAGTCTCTTTCATTGATGCAAGGTTTATGGACGTTATTATAGAGAGGGATGTCCGGAACTCATTATTCTTTCGTAATGAAATTTAACATGTTTTAAATTCAGACTAGCTTATGCGGCGGAAACTCTCGGATTCCTGATTTCTATCACGGCACTGACTTAAACTTTTTTTACCTGGCTGGTAAAAAACCCCGACCAATGAGTCATGAGTAATGTAATGTCAGATAATCAGTTTCCAAAAGAGATAAGTTAAAATGGATTAGACAAAAGTGACCGCCAGAACATATCACAATACACTCTCTCTTCCTGACACAGCGCACTCCAATTCCATTCTTCATTGTAAAATTACTACCACGATGGAAAATCCTAATGATGATACGCATGATTCATGGTTTTGTTAACAGTCTAAACAAAGGTATGTATAAGTTATGTCACTTCCGTTCGGCGCGCAAATGTTGTTGAGAAGCATATAACTAAAAAATAATTCCGTAACTGAACCTAACTACAGTTGGTCATTGGCGATTGGCAAATTCATTTTTGAATTGCAGTTTCATTATGCTTGTCTAAATTATCTACCATGAGTAACATCCTTTTCTAATTGTGGTTAGACCATTGTTCAAGTTATTATATATATTGATTAAAGTTATTTTCGGCTGGTAATCATCAGGTTTCGTAGATAATTCTTTTGTATCAATGCAGAGACGGAAAGTCTGCATTTAAATTCTCGATTCAAGCTCCAAGTTGTTTATTTTACACAGGACGCGTAAGGCATTTGATAAAACTTGAAGAAGGTAAGCCAAGCAAGGTGATGTTTTATTGTCAGTGTCCTTTTAATAATTCCGCTGTATCGTCTGGTGCAACGAGATCGAAGTACGAGTATTTTTTGTCTTGTAGCTGTTCTCCTGAGTGCACATACGAAATTCGTGTGTTGGGTCATTGTCCTTACTTCTTCGGTGCTGCAAAGGTTTCTACCTTTATTTAAAAGAACAGCGAAAGATCAGAGGAATACACAACTGCCTTTCTGTTAATTATTTTTTCTCTTTAAAGTAAGTCTTTTCGATTGATGGGTTTTTGGACGCTATTAGAGAGGTTGGCCAGAATATCTCAACGCCAAACATTTTGGAGAAATGTCTTCTTTCGCCTGGAAATTTGATATGGTCTAATATGTTAGACAACTGAGCTGATGCGGATTTTTATACAGCACTTAAACTTCCTTTACCTGGTTGGTAAAAAAAAGCCGACCAATGAGTTTAGCAAATGTCAGATATTATTCCAAAATAGATAAGTAAAGGGATTAGTTTAATTTCTGACTGAATAATTGTTGTGCTACGACGGCTGTTAAACAACAACTGCCGGAGTTTTCGAGCGAAACTCTTCGTCAGGTAAATCATAGGATTGTGTGTTGGATTGAATAAGTGTTGGCGATGGGCAAAGGCTTACTGCAAGGAATATTAGTTTGCAAAAGAGAACAGATAACGTGCTGCTGAGAAATATTGTAATTTGTATTTTGAGTTTTAAAAACAACCCAAACGTGCAACTAAGCGGGACCAAGGGAGAGCACACTGAATTCAATTAAAACCAGACGAGAATTCCTTACGTATTCGCTGACTGAACCGTATCCTATTTATAAATATCTTAAATTCTGGCATTCACTCCCCCCCCCCCCCCCCTCACCCTCCAAAAAGGGAGGTGGTGGTGTTTGGCTGTTGATGGAAAACCATCCCTGAAAGCATTGATTTGTGCCTTTACTAAAGCAGCTTGCTCAAAGGAAGAGATGGTTACCAGTTGATGGTGGAAAATGCTCGCGCCGATTTGAAAATTAAAAGTATGAAAATTAAAAAACAACAAAATTTAAACAATAATGATATCTAATTAATGCTCAAACTTTTGTGTGTCAATTGACTTCAAATATCGCACTGAAAATTCAAACTTTGACGAATTTACTTCACACAATTTTAGTTTCTTCGGAGAAAATATTTTGAGAAAATTATTCCACTGTTCATCAGTTTATAGCGCTAAAAGGAAGCTTTCATTCACGAAGCGAGGACTTGCTAAAGTCCAAGTCAAAAGGTTTGTTACCAAAAAGATGGAGCAAATCAAACCAAGCCGAAAATATTAAAGTCTACGAACACGTAAAACTGCGTGAAAGTATTCGTCCGGCAGGTTGGCTGGGTTTATTTTCATTTCACATTTCCATCAGTGCGCGTAAAAAAATAAAAAATGTGGTACTGATGGAAAGTAATTTGGCAGTCACTGACGTATTGTAACCGTAGATACATGAAAATAAAATGTAGGTACGAGAACATGGAACAAACATGGAACTTGTCACGCAACTGTCACACCATACCCTGCATTAGCTGTGCAAGACAATTCAGCCTGAAGTCAATGTACATTCATCAATGTGTTTGGTAAATGGTATGCTCGTGCTCAAGAAGCAAAACACGGGGTGGCGCCATTCGGGGCCCTATTTTTCTTATTTGTCTTCATATGTATCTTTCTTCCTACAACGTCCACAGTTTTCAATCGGTTTATATATTATTGTGTGGGCGAAAATTCAGAAGAACATAACATAATATAGGCTATGGCTGCTCACTTCATGCCTACATTGCGGTTTTCCATTTCGTTGTGGTGTATCGACCTATGAGTGGTAACCTTACTTATGCTTATAAATAAAATGGAATTGAACTGGGGTCCAAACATTAACACAAAGTTGACATTTTATACGCCTTTATTGTTCTTGTGCTTTGTACGAAAACGGAATTGAAACAGCTTGCCTTCAAGTTTTATACAGATTTCCGTCACTTTAAAACAGGAATGCCACTCAGTGCCAGTGCCAATTTATTACACTATTTTCTAAGGAATAAAAAAGGAGTGCCAGTAAATATTACCCTGAATGCCAGCCCAATCAAATTCTTCCATCTAACTGGGGCTTGAGTTCATCCCGTTTAAAACAAACAAGTGGCAGTTATGAAAAAATGTTTTCATTTCCCGATTGCTTTGACGGTGTGGGTGTTAGGTAAGTGGAAGTACAATCATCTTATTGTTCCTTTTGTGTTCGTTTTGTAGGTCTAACTTTCGGACAATTTGTTAAAATTCAGTATCTTTCTGATTTGACAACAGAGAGTCATGATAGACTTTAGTGACGACTCTGACACAAGGGCACCAGCCTTTTTCATAAGCGTTGTAGTTTAAAAGACGGTATATTTAATATGCGATCGATCGATCGATCGATCGAGAGGATGAATGCGAACAGCGTTCTTAGCCTGCAGGGTTTTTCGATAGGCCTTTGTCATTGATACAAACGTTAACATCTAACAGGTCAATGGCAAACGACGTCTGGGAAACTTCCACACGTTTTACAAAGTAGGTTGCGGGATGTTTGTCAGGGCAATTTTGCCCGTTATGTTGAAATTCGATGAAACTTACAAGACGATTGACATAGACGGGTCTATTTTAGTCACGGTTGCCATGCTCTACTATCTGGGAAATGATAAAAAATACTAATTCGGCTAAGTAGGGTATAGTGACCTAGTTGTAGTGTTTTGTCAGTTTTCGGTAATTTTGACAAAACCATGTTTGAGCGCTTGAAACCCTTCATTGTTTGGTATAAACAATGTATAAAGATGTAACATTCATTGTGAACACGGAGCAAAGGTAGTTGTAAGGGCAGAAAAGTACAAGAGAACGCGGATAGTTTCCTTTCATACATATCGGTTAAGGTTTATTAAAATTTGCAATCTGATGATCATTTTACATTTAAGAGCGAATGTTACCAACGGTCAGACATTTTCAAAATATTGTGGCCACAGCCGAAAAATCAATTCTGCTCAGTATTCTCATGTTAGGTAGACCTTAATATGAAACAAATCACTGCATACTTTGTTTGGCTGAATATCGATTTATTTTCGAGAAAATCGATAATAACCGAATTCTGTCAAAATGCCGCTTTTGGAGCTCAAAAATTTAAGGCGAATCTCGAAGCTTCGCGTAAGCAAAATGAAACATTCTCAGGACAATAAAAAACTACCAAATCTTAAAGAACGATATCGAAATATATGTTGAGAGCAATTTGAGCAATTCTTGTCTTTTTATTTACAAAATATAAATTAAATTTGTCCGACCTACTTTTAACTCGATTAAAAAATAGATCAAACTAACCTATTATTTAAGTATGTGCTACACAAAATAATTTGTCGAAAATCTGTCATTTGAAAGGCGAAGGGTGCTTCTTTCGATCCCCAAAGGAATTTTTGGGAAATGGATTCAGTGCGATGTAATAAAATTTTAAAGTTGGAATAAAATGCGCCTGATTCAACGGATACTGAAAAGCCTCCTTAATTAGTTCAATGTGCACATACACGCAAAACTTTAATTGTTTCGCAGTTTTACGTTCAACTACAACTAATTTACATAACAACCTCTAACCTTTATGTTGCTGTATCAAAGAAGAGGGCTGATAGTCCTGTGAGTTGTTGCCTTCTCTTCGCGCATAATTGCCAAGGCCTCACTGAAAGCATTGACCAGCACGCCATGTTTGCTTTAGTTAAGCCATTAATTCAGGACGTGTGTGGTGAGAAGAAATTAAGTCATGTGTGCCATTTTCGTTCAAAAAGGGAGCAGGCTTCAAGTTTTACTCTCCACAAAAAAGCCTTTGTTTTAACCATTAGTTTTGAATCTGAAACAGAACGAACCCAAATGCCGGTTAATTCTAAAACAATGTCACTTGTCTTGTAGCCTTTCTATGTCCGGTAACTTTACCGCACATAATTTGACTGGGTCAGAACGTGGTTTCTCAACTGAAATCGACAAACTACATGCTAACGCCCAAGAAAGGAACCGATGAAGTTCATTTTTATGAGGTGATGGCTGGAAGAGCCGGAAGAGGCTCGGGGTATACAATATAAAAGCCTTTATTCATTCGATAGTTTCCTTGTTTTATTTTTCAATCTCATTGAGTAGCGTGAACATTTATCGCACAAGCGCCATGTATTTTCTGAAACCATTTGTCGAAATTTAAAAACTGAAAAATCATGGCAACCAGTACTATGTAGAAGGGGGGAAATGAGGAATAATAAATTCAATCAAACTGAATTGCGACCGAGTTGAAAAACTATGCACAAAGCCCGAGCAAAGATGCGCTCTGCCCCTTTATCTGAAAAGTATCTCACACTAAGGCGTGACACTATGATCACTTTGAACAAGCTTTCACGACCACCCCAGCGAATTAATGCCTGATTGTTAGGGATCGTTATCAATCTGACTTCCGTTGTTTCCTCCCGAAAACTGACAAACCACCCAAAATAATTCCAAGGCCAGAAATGGGGTGTATTTCAAGGTGTATATTCTCTGCTCTTGTAAGCCAGCCATAACTTTTCAATAAAGTTTGTAATATCATTGGTTTATATCTTTCCCAATAGATCTAGCTTCAGTCCGGTTATCGCATAGTCAAGACCAAAAACAGGGCCCGCGCAGCACTATTTTGAGTCATCGGGGAGGGGGGGGGGGGGGGGGGGGCGGACTAATGCGAACGACGTCAGCGTAGCCGTCTAGGGGGTCCGGGAAAACTTGTGAACTTTAAGTCCTCTGAATGGCTGGAAATGCATCTAAAATTAACAAGCTGTGGTGCAAATTTACCAACTTCAGCGCTTAAATGGCGGACTGTTTTAATAACATGAACGGAAAAAACAATCAAAACAATCAGAAGATTTTGGTAGATATTTTCTTTCCAACAGCCAGAAGCCTTCGTTAATTATGATCATTTTACCATGTGCGACTTCTCTGTTGGTTATCACGTCAGGACTCCCGTGTCTCCGCGATGTCCAGAGCTGTGTATTCGATGTGTATAATTCTCAGTTTAAAGTATCTATGGCGATAAAAATGTGTCATTAAAAACGTTTCTTCTATAAAAACTTGCAAGATACAATCTGCCTCAATAGTTTAAACTGTCAGTCAACTCAAGTTATCTTAACTCTTGATATTTGTTCAGTTTGTGACCGCGTCTCTAATGCTAATAGGTCATTGCACAATTTTGTCCCTAGCGAACTTACTGCAGATCAAAAGAGAAAATTGTATCACCAATTCCAGTAAAAAGCGTTAACGTAGTGAAATGAAATTCTGGAAATGTATTATTATTATTATTATTTTTTTAGCTGTCCCGTGCCCCTATAACGGCGCGGTCCCTGTACCTAAAAGAACACCCTTTATATATTGGAGGGCTTTTCACCTTCTCGGCCCACTAATCTAGCCATGGGGAAAAAATGGAGAATAATAAATTCAATAGACTGAATGCCCACTGAAAAACTGAACGCGAGAAAGTTCTGCTTAAAAATGAAAAACGTCGACGGTTTCGTGACAGATCAGTCTTAACTTTCCGGGACCGGAGGTTATTTTTTGATAGGTGCTGGAAGAGGGTGGGGGAAGATACAGACTGATATCGTTGTAGGATGGTTGACCCAGTGCTCGATGGGATGGGCTCTAAAGTCAGCAGCACTAACAAGAAACAAACCTCACTGTGGCCTACGATACTGAAGCACGCGTTCCAAGCTGGAGAAACAGAATCGGGAAAAAGGATGATCCTACGAGTATAGAAAGCAATGCGAAGGCGAGGCACAGCGAAGGCTCTAGTAGTATATTTGACAAGGGCCGACTCAACCTCAGTCACACCTTTGTAAAATAGCTCGATTTTTTCTCGCTCAGTCTGAAAAGAACTTACTAGCACATACCAAATCTGGCGATGAAGAAGTAGAAAGCCATCAACCGAATAGTGGGGGGAAAATATCGTACCAAACTGGCAACAAAAAACTATACACAATATTCCCCAATACGACACGAACAAGCTAGCTTCAATTAAAGTTTTTAGTATCAATGGCTTTTTTAAAACTTTGTTGATTAAACCGCGCCACGCCAAAAGTAAAGCATGTCTACATTTTTCACCGCCACGTTGCGAAAGAATTAACCAAAATGCTGCCAGACATAAGGAAAAATGTTTTCTACTTTATACAAAAACAGTTATTTTGTTCAAGTTCTCAAAAAGCGAATTCGAGAAATGAGTCGTCAACGGTCCCTCTGAAGCCTTCCGTATTGGAAAGTCGGAACGCTAAGTGGCACCTTTTGGCGTGGACCAGTTTGCATCTAATAAATGGATATATACAAGGAATTAGTGGCAAGTGTGGTTGTTAAAATTGTGCGATCGACCAGGTTTGGACCAAGGAACATCTAGTAGCTTGCATTACAGAAATGATCAGTTTAGCCGTTGTCATTACACAACATAGTTTCAATCACTGCTGACACACGTACGGCTGAGTTCGAAATAAATAATTAACAAGCAGAATCCTTATGTATATGCGAGCGGCGATAATGCAAGCGGCAATCACATGTTGCAATCAAAAAAGAGCATTATTTTGTTTTTCCTCAAAAAACTCTCCCACTTAATAAGGAGGGTTTCACAGGTTCTGGCACGCATGTTCAGGCTTATCAACTTTATCCGTTTATTAAAACTCACCCAACTACAGGTCGTCTGTGAATTAATAATCGCGATTACTATTAAACTAGTACAAGCAAAAGAAGAATGGACCAAAAATTTACGGATACACCGAGAATTGCCCGACATGAATACAGAATAAATCACCACAAATAAATGTGGCCCGAAGGAATTTATTCTGTTATTTATTCTGCGATTCCAAATGTCGACATCTCGGTGTTATCGTTGAATTTTGAATTTTTTCTAGCCAATTTTGGTCTTTCGTCGTTATGCTCTGACCAACTATAGTATGTGATTACTGAAGTAGCAAGGAAGGCCATGGAATGGTTTTGTTTGAAAAACGGATATAAAGTGATAAGCCGGGGGCGCAGCGCCAACGTGAAACACTCGCTTTAATGTCAACCCAACCAATCCGGTGCCTCCGAAACCACCTCCCTACCTAAACGTCCCCGTGGAGGTTAAGCGGGTACTGTGAAAACGTTGGGCCCCCGGCCTCACCTTATCTCCCTTGCTCCACACATGACTGGACCAGGCATACCATTGATATATAGCGCCATTGAACTTTGTGATTTTGGCGCTAATCTATAAATTGGCCGAATTTCTTATTATTATACTTATCATATTCAAGTGAGGAACCACAAAAAAAGCATCTACAGTAGGCTCCAATCGGTTATTATATAATGTATATTTTTCAAAGCCCGGCGGGTCTTGAGTCTTGGACTACTGCGCAACCGCCGACTTAAAGCTTAGCTATTATTGGGAAAAATATAACACATGATTATTACAAAACTTTATTGACAAGTTAGGGCTGGCTTACAATGACCCCTTCCGCGCCGATAAATATACCAACTTGAAATACCCACCCCCATTTTGGGCCTGGGCATTATTTGGGGGTTCTTTCAGCCGGCTTTCGGAGAAAAACAAACACGGAACGTTGCATTAATCAGAGTGATAACTACGATCCCCAAAACAATCATAAGGCATTATTCCTGGTCGTGGAAAAAGCTTTCAAAGGAATCATATGCCTTGCTTGAGGATACTTTCAGATAAACGCGCGCATTCTCGCTTGCAGTTTCACTTGCAATCAGTGATTGAATTTATTATTCTCATTTCCCCCTTCTACAGTACGGCGGATTTCAGTTTTTTAATTCCAAATCGCCAGAAAATATGCACTGTGCGATAAATGTTTCAACTTCGCGTCCTTTCTGCGTTACAGTAGTTGTCGATTTCAGTTGAATGGAAACCGTTCTGACCGAAGTAGCGGTTAATTCCACAAGAAGCTACAAGACAAGAGACAATGCTTTTAAATTACGCATTGGTCGCTGTTTCAGTTCAAAAAACTAAGGTTAAACAAAGCTTTTTTTGTGGAGAGTACTTGAAGCCTTGCTCTTTGAACGAAAATGGAAAACAGATAATCTTCTCATCAAACCGTCCGAATTATGCTAACTAACAACATGGACGTGCGGTCATCTTGCAGTGAGTGCAATTATCGCGAAGGAAGCAAAACTACAGGACTCACAGCCCTCTTCTTGCTGACCTACAGCAACATAAAGGTTAGAGGTTTTGTTAAATTAGGTGTAGGTTGAACGTTAAACTGCGAAAACAATTAAAGTTTTGCGTGTATGTGCACATTGAACTAATTAAGTGAGGGCTTTCAGTATCCGTTGAATCACTCGCATTTATCCAACTTTTAAAATTTCTATTACATCGCACTGAATCATTTCCCCAAAATTCCTTTGGTTGGGATCGAAAAAGAAGACACCTCGGCCTTTCAAAATGACAGATTTCGCCAAATTTTTGATGTAGCACATACTTAAATAATAGGTTAGTTGTGATCTATTTTAATCGCAGTTAAAAGTAGGTCGGACAAATTTGAATTATGATTTGTAAATAAAAAAGACAAGAATTGCCTCAAATTGCTCTCAACATATTATTTCCTGATATCGTTCTTTAAGATTTAGGGTAGTTTTTATTGCCTAGAATGTTTCATTTTGCTACGCGAAGCTTTCGAGATTCGCCTTAAATTGAGACTCCAAAAGCAGGCATTGACAGAATTCGGTTATTAT